>PVJA010034592.1:7226-22553 GCA_004027025.1 Myocastor coypus | reverse complement strand
ACTCCTCAGAAAGCCACGCTGGACACAGATTTCTATGCTCAGCTCCCGACTCAGATTCCTGAGGCCTTGCATTTCTAGAGGTGCAGGCTTTGCCGCTCCTTTATGAACTTCCTAAAATAGCACAGGAACTTTTTAAGGATTATATTATTTTCTACTAAAAGGAGCAGAAGGGAGATAATAGAACTTTAAAGAGCAAAGAAATAAAATAAAACTAAAGAACAGATAATAGCAAACAGTGATGTAGTCTTTTGCAAAGGGAAGGAACCAGAAGCCAGAAGGAGGGAAGGGGATACAAAAAGAATTCAGATGTGCTACGCGCACTTACCAACTTCCCACGACGAGCGTAGCCATTATGTGCCACAAACGTGTATTGGTTTAAAGAATTTAGAGAGGTTGCAGCTTCCTGTGCTCCAGAGCTGTCTCTTTTTGAGAGCAACTATAAACCCCTTGGCTTCTGCCTGTTTTTATACTGGAGGATATGGCTTCCATCCTCTGCTTTCTCACCCCCAGAAGGAAAGAACCATTGTCCCCAGTTCTGCATGAAAGCTGCTCATTTGCCCAGTGTATAGAGACCTTAAAAAAACTTAAAGCAAATCAGTAGATAGACACTACTGAGCCTTTGGCAAGTGGTGTGTATTTTGAGGATCCCTGTAGGATACCTTCCACAGAGAGGATGGGCTAAGAGCTTCTTGGAGACACATGGTTTATAGGGGACTGCAGCCCTGTTCCTTACCAGCTCTAGTGGCCTTCCCTGTCCCTTGGCACCAGCCCCCAGGCGATGGCATTTCCAGAGACTCAAATGCCTTGAAACCACAGAGGATGGGAGTTCCTGGCCCTGGGATCAGGACTACATTCCAAGTTAGATACTGAAAGAAAACATTTTTAAAAAGACAATGTTGGGGTCCGGCAGGATGGCTCAGTGGTCTAAAGTGCCTGCTTAGGAAAGCTTAGGCGGCTTCAGGGACCGTGGTTCGATCCCCAGCGCCACATGCTGCGCCAGCCCTGCCCTCAGGGTAGGCTGAGCCAGCCATAAAAATAAATAAATAAACAAACAAAAGTTCTGAAACAAGAAAAAAAATTATTAAAAAAAAAAAAAAAAGACAATGTTACCCCAAGTCTCATTAGGGACTTCAAGAGCAATCTGACTAACTAGACTGCTTCAGGAATTTCAAAAGCCCACTTCAGCTTGGTTCTTTGGGAATGCGGAGTGCTTTGCAAGCATTGAGAGCAGTCTCTGTGCCAGTCAGGGACTTTAGTCATGAAACAGAGAGACATTTCCAAGTGTGGAAACCAGAGATTAGAAAGTCACCAGGGTCTGATGCACCATATAATGTCAGCAGGACTGTCATTTCAATTCGACTCATGATTCCCTTTTAGGAAAAGGTAATAGCAATGTCTTGCTACAGAAAAGAGATTGCTGGGAAAGCACGTTTATGTGAGGCAGACGCTGCTGCTATTCTGGTGCTTGTTTGAGTCAGCTGAATGGCCATACCAGCAATGCATCTGACCACATTCTCATTTCAAACTTTTTGGCTCCTGTAGATTCTACTTCAAATTTTGACAGCTAGAAATTTATTGACATTGTGCTTTCCAGAATTGTGATAGTCCTAGCTTTAGGTAGTCTCAAACATGAATGGATTTCTTTTTCCTCTCAGTTTTAAAACATTTTTTTGGAACTTTGATTACTCTATGTTTAAAGTGTGAGATTGTATTATTTTTAAAATCTGGTAAAGGTCATATGTTGGTCAAATAATTCTCATTGTTCCTTGCTATAGGATGGTTGACAAAAATACAGTGCAGTGCAGAAGTCTTTAAAAGTTATTGGCTAATTAAATACATACATTGAAAAAAAGATCGTTGGGATTTCCCTCTGAATCACTAGCAGAGGCATCTTCAGGAAAGTGGGGAGTGAATTTTCTGTTGTGTTTCTTCTATGGGCTGGGGAGATAGCTCAGTGGATAAACACTTGCCTGGCAAGTGTAAGGTCCTGAGTTCAATCCCAGGTACAAAAGAAGTTTTCTTTTACTTTTGGTCATTAACAAATACAATGTTTGGCCAATGAAATATCTCAGCAGTCTAAAGTGCCTGCATAGGCAACCTTATGCAAGCACAGGGATTGTGGTTCAATTCCCAGCATGATATGCTGCACCAGTCCTGACTCCAAGGCAGGCAGAGCTGGCCACAAACAAACAAACAAATAATAATAAATAAAATAAAATGCTAATTAAAGCAACATTTTAACGTATTGCTATCGTGTTGGAAACATTTAAAGAGAATATATATTACATTTTTCAGAAGAAATAAAGAAGGAAAACAATAAAATACTTTAAAAATGTATTACATTACTTTAAAAATGACCTTACTGGCTTAAGGAGAATGTTATGTAGGTTTCCAAGATAACTCGGCAAACTCTCCAGCATGCTACCAGCAGTAACATTCTTGGAAAGCAGAAAAATCACCAAGAAGCATTATGTCATAGGAGAAAACCTGGGCTGGAGAGAGCCTGCATGGCGTTTGCCTTCCACAGCTTGCTGCAGTGAGGCCTCTTGGCTCTTTTCTTATGTCTGTAGTGGATCCGCAGAGCTGCAGCTCTTTGAGGCCCCACTATAATCAATACAGTGCAATATAAATGCTTAGGATGGCAATAATTCTCCTTGAGTGAGCTGAAACTAGACTTCAAAAGCTGGAGGCTCATTACTCACTTCCGGTATCTGTGACTTATCTTTTAGAAACCTATTTTGTGACTGCTCCACGTTGAATGATATGCCTGCCTATATCACAGTAAATGAAAGTTGCATTAGAGTCTTCCTTTCAGTTTTTCTTGGTATACCTTTCCTAGCTGTTTCTATACTATCAACTGAATTGTTACTTTAAGGATCACCCAAAAATCTTTTTGAAAGCTCTTATAGTTCAAAAGTCCATAGATATTTTCTTTTCTTTTTTTTTTAATAAGGGAAAAGCTATTGACTTTATTTATTTATTTATTGCTTTCTTTGCCTGTTTATTTTTTTTTTTACTGTTTAAATTTAACACGGGTTATATTACATATTTTCATCATCAGATCAGTTTAGATTAATACATATAGTTATATAAGATTGATCAAACAATTAAACATTAACCCTTTTAAATCAACATTACTTTTTTTTTCTTTTCCCCTTTCTTTTCTTTGAAAGTTGACATATTGCATATTGTCCTCACAATCGTTCTACAGAGTCATAGATATTTTCTTACAAAATTTCCTTTTACTATGTTCCTGTCTCTTATGAGAATCAAATATGATAATATATGTTCAAGTGTGAATCCCAGTAATAGAAAAACTTTCAACATTCAAAGCAAAAGTAAAATGTATTTCCATTTATTTATAGTATCAAACACAGCAGGTATGTTACACTAACATTTATGATTAAAATCTGTTAGATTAACCACTTGTGTCACCAAATGCTTATCATGTTTATTTCATTAATTATCATTTCTTAATCAGATGTAAAGAAAATTGTAAATCATATAATGATTTAAAAACAGCTTCTGTCATATGTGTGATGAATGAGTAACCACATAAATCAGTCAAATCTTTCTTGACCAAATATTCTGTTTAGATCAACTTTCTATTAAATTAGCATATATTTACCAAACATTTATGTTCTTAGGTACTGGATTTATTCTTGTAAAAAGATACAGTCTTTTTCTTAGTAGTTCTTTATAGTTCCATAATCTTTGATTGTCTAAGTAAGAATCTCATCAAATTATGTTTTTGTTTCAACTTTGTGGTTAATATTCATTCTAAATGTCCTTTACTTTCCACATTCACAAGTAAGGAATGATTTGTTTTTTGTTCACAAAATCTGCAACATCTGCTGGGCGTGGTGGCGCATGCCTGTAATCCCAGCACTCGGGAGGCTGAGACTGGAGGATCGGTGTGAGTTCGAGACCAGCCTGGGCTACCAAAGTGAGCTCAAGGCCAGCCTCAACTGCATAGCGAGACCCTGTCTCAAAAAGACAAAAAAAAAAAAAAAAAAATCTGCAACATCTCAGGTCCTTCTTATGCAATTTGATTATACCTGGAAACACAGAAGGTTTAGAAGATTGAGCTGCATGTGTGCTGAATCTGGACTGTCTGGCCTTGCCTGCAGAAGAGAGCTTGGAGAAAGAACTAGTTCTCATATGTAGGCTTGGCATTTGAGGTCCAGATCAATAACATGGGCCCTGGAGGACAAAACTCATGATACAGGGGTCATGGAAAGAGAAGTGCTTAGTCCATGTGGTCTAGTGATGCAATAAGTAGAATTTCTAAGTGAATAACATGGGGTCACAGAATCTTGGGGTAGAAAGGGAAGTTCAGAATTCAGGCAGGAAGTCTAGTTTCACTAAGAGATTTATCCATGAGAAACAAGGTTCTGGATCCTGGACAGAACTGAAGATCTAGAGATGTTAACTGTGAGATACAAGCCCAGTTAAGATAGCAAGGGAACTGAAAAAAACAAAAACCTCTGGTCAAGAACCCAGTTATCAGACCTAGAATACTTGCAGAAAGTTTCTCAGATTGTGATACTGAGTCCTCAAGACCTGTGGAGAGGATCATGTACATAAATAAATACTGATTTGAGTTAGAATGAAGAGCAGATCTCCAGGGGACTGGTTTATCCATACAGAGGTAGAAGATGAAGGAGAGGGAAAAGAGGGACCGGACCTTTGCCTGTAGTTGTGTTACTTACTCATCTGCATGAAAATTTTCTTGGAGGAGTGGGAATCCTGCTTGTATTCTACTTACTAAGACTTGGGCTCTGGTGCTGGGCTGCAACTGCTCTGGGGAAAAGGTACCTTTTTTCTGGCTAATACTGGCTTTGAAAACATGATAACTTGGTATTCAAAGGTTGGAAACTAAATATCTTAAGTGTTGGAGGATACATTTTAAATGTCACATGTATTAAGACACACACACACACACACACACACACACACACACACACAATGAGAAAGATTTTGAGCTGAAGTCATAGACCAATTGAATAGTTCATAGATCCAAAGTACTTTTAAATTCAGCAAGTAGGTCAGAAAAATGTCACTTCCTGAAGAATGCCAGGATGCTCAAGCTACTTAAATTTACATTATTTGAGAAAACATGTACATGACCTTGAGATACATCCCTATAATTGGCTGCTCAACTATTTCACTGCAGTACCAGAGAAGTGTCTACGATTACTTGCCATTGGGTAGTATGTTTACATTTTAGTAACATTTTACTGAGTTTTGAAACATTTGATTTACTTTTGCCTGTCGAGTAATAATCTCTTAGAATGTTATTATAGAGCCTCATAAAATATTTCACTCTACGGTAAATTACATGCCATCTAGATGATAGTGTTTTACTTAGGTCAACGGTACAGGGCCCAGTGCCCTTTTAAAAACATTCAAAGTATTTGATGGATTCATTGTTGAGTGCACTATAAATAAATGCAACTGCAAATTCCAGACAGTGCAAATGATGTGCCAAGGGATACTTCAGAGCTACCATTGCACATGATGACTTTTTCAAGGTGATTGAAAAAAGCCCTAGAATAGTTGTCTGGAAACGAGTCTAGTCTCAACCCTGCCAGTAGCAGGGAATGGCTTGATTCCATAACTCTCAGTATGGGATACTTTTTCTTCCAATGTAAATGGAAGGAAGGACAAGCAATTTTTTCAAGTCTGTCTTGTGGCATACTAGTTCCAGAAGCTGTTGTTAGTTGGAGACACAGATAGACAGATAGGCAGAGAGACGTAACACACACACACGCACACACACACAGATACATGCACATATATACATGTACACACACATACAGACAGATATTGTGCTGAAATAAGTTTGCAAGGAAAATCTATCAGACTTTATTTTTAAATAAAACTTCTTAGTGTCTTCAAGAGGAAGGCATAAGAAGAAACAATTCTAAAATTCGTTTGGCTACCGAAGCCTTTGTTTAGGGGTATCTAGTAGGCCCATGTACCTTAGAATATATTTTGAGAAAATAGTAAACTAGATCACTAAGATTCTTTTTTAAAATTTTATTTATTTATGTTTTTCTTGTTTCATAACCTTTATTTGCTTATTCACTCATTTTTATGGCTGGCTCAGCCCGCGCGCTGACGGCAGGGCTGGCGCAGCATGTGGTGCCGGGGATTGAACCGCGGTCCCTGAAGCCGCCCAAGCTTTCCTAAGCAGGCGCTTTAGACCACTGAGCCATCCCGCTGGGCCTCGTTCACTAAGATTCTTTCCAGTCCTCAGATGCTGTAGCTCTGGTCAAGTATGGAGAGGTATCACCATTCTATTTAGAAAACAAAAGCAGACCCTCCTGTTCTTCTGTAGCTCATATTCAAATATAAATGTTTATTGTGTCTCCACTCTCTTATTTGTCTAAAGCAGAAGATGGTCTGGGCAGCAAAGACCAGACATCAACTGAAGCCATCATATTTCATGTTCCCATATCAAGATTGGAGATACTCTTCATATCCCAAGAGAAAATAAGGCAAGCTACTTGCTGGGGTAGAGGCAAGGAGGGCAAAATGGTCATGAATAATCTACTTCATTCCAATCAATTAGGAAGAAAAATGTGGTCCCCAAAGCACATTCTGAGTCGGTAGAGTCAAGAAACCAAAATAGATGGATGTACAGTAGATTTAGATTTACTATTTCAAGCCCTGCTATTTATCCTTATTTGGTTGACTTTTGTGGAGTTGTATGACTATGGAAATGAGAGTGACTTTGCATTCTGCAGCTGATGTTCTTGTGCCTGGGAAGGATTTCACTCAAGTTTTCTTAGTTACAGACTCAGTGGTGGAACCATCACAACTCCCGACTCTAGAGCACATTCCACTTTACACACAACTTTCTTGTAGGAATTCAATGGCCCACTGTGTTGTGGTTGTGGAGAAAGTACATAGTGGAGACATCTATGATGTAGTGTGAGGATGTATAGGCCAATTACATCCTCAACTTCTGAGAAAAACGGTGTAGGCACTTCACCTTGCAGATATTTCTGTCTTATGTCACATGATTGACTTAATCCGGTCAAAGCAGACTGACAAAGTCACCACCAGAACAAAAGACAGTCATCTGTAACCTAACAATTTTACCCAAAGAGAACTACATTGTTGTTGACTTACTTGAGCTGCAGCTCATAATGTCTTGACTCTTCCTCTCTCTTGCAACTCAGGCTGCTGTTCTGTCTCCTTGTGCTTCTACAACTGTCCTTTCTTTTACTGAAGTTCACTTTCTCTGGCTGACAACCTCACTAGAGCATCAGCCCTTCTGGCATCTTTGATGGTACTAGAGAAATTATTTTATATGAGTAGGTCATCATACACCTTCAGGCTGTGGACATGCCTAGAGGTGCCATCTGTTTTCCCATACATATACACTAGAAGCCAAAGCCCGTAAGCTGCCAAGAGTTCTGACCATGGTTGTGCTTAATACTGTTTTTGGTTAGTTCTTGCACTCCAACCACAGTCTAGCCCATTGTTCATGCAACTGCAGGTATGAGATCTTATTCCAGGTCCTGAATTTCCCCTGTATGCCCTGTTCCATGTAATGGCTATATCCATAGATGGCCATATCACTGATAGCATCACTCTGGTCAGCATCAGCCTGTTTCCAGTAGACTGTTGGCAACGTAGTCCTTTTCATTGTATTATCAATAAGCTGGATTAATTTGAAGTTGGATAGCATCCCACTCCAAATGGGGGTGTATGTATCACCTAGAAGAAGATACATGAGGTCACAGTTCTATCAACGTGTTTATAGGTAACTGGTACCTAGAGCTAGAAGGTGTGTTTGTTAGCTTTAACAAGGCATGGAACAAGAAAGGTTAGCTATGTAATGAATCAGAAAAAGTCTCAAAATTACTTAGCTAGATAGACTAGACTAAAAATTAGAAACAAATAAATGAAATTCAACAGGTAAACACCAAATTTCAAGAAAATATACCAGTGCAGGAAAGAAGCAGTTTGGCCTACAGCATTTCGGCAACAAATGCATGGGCAATGGAGTGGGTAGTAATACTGAAACAGCAGAGAAGATGTACACCTGCCTCTGGGTGGTCTCTACTGCTTGGGCCTATAACTTCTGGTGCCACCTTTAGAAAGCTATCTCAGGGAGCAGGTCGGCAAAAGAAAGGTGACAAGGCAAGTGGCAAGTCATAGACATGTTATCTGGGAGGAAATAGTTGAAATAAAAGGCATGTAGGCCAGAGAAGAGATCTGAAGGGCTGATACTAAAGAGGAGAATAGGATATTCTGAGTCATAGAAAGAGGTTGAGTAGACCTGTTTCATAAATAAGAACATTCTATAGATTTGAAATGCGCCCTAAATGGAATTGTATACTTTACATTACACTGTTTCCTCTCACATGGACTTTCAGAGCAAAAACTGGATTATTGTAAAACCACAAAGACAGAGAAGAAATTGCTGCTCTGAGTAACAGGTGAAATTTTCTTTTTCTTTTAAGTTAATTTATGTATTTGGTGCAGGGTTTCACTATGCAGTTCAGACTCATAGTGATTCTCCTGTCTCAGCTTCTCCAGTGCTGGGATTATAGGCATGTGTCACCACATCAGGTTTCAGTGGCCAGCATGGTGCACCGGGATTGGGGGGCTGGCAAGGCACGTGGTGCCAGGGACCAAACTCAGGTCTTTGCGTTTGCCAGGCAGCCACTTGACCACTGAGCTATCTCCCCAGCATGGCAACTTCTTTTTCGTAATTTCTTCTCCTTCTCTTCCTCCTCCTCCTCTTTCTTCTTCAACCTATCTCTTTTTTATTATTTAGACCTATGTTGAAAATGGAAGTGGATTATTTTTCAATTGCTCTTTTAAAAGCAAGTAGTAATTAATGAGTTTACTGTTATTCTCACAATCATCCTTCACTTAAGATGAGCATTTTTCCTGAGAGAAAGGAGCTGTTCCAAATTGTGAATGGTATTACAAAGAATTGCAATTTCCTCATTTTTTTTTCCTCTCGAAGATGTCAAAGCTTTCTTCTGTATCTATGTCATAGGGAAATAGTAGCACCTGGTTAGGATTTTGAGAGAACTTCTAAAAAGCTTACATCATATTTCATGGCCCATTATCGTTGGCTGTCATGAAAATTTGGTGTGTTAGCAGAGCACTGCTATCAGGGGAACAATGTCTTTTGAAGTAGAGAGAACACAAAAGGGTGGAGAAGGTGGAGAGGGTGAGGAATGGGTCATAAAAAGAATTAAAATGCGTTATCTGTGCAGGTACCAACTCATAATGAAAGTAATCGTCATTTACTGCAAGCATGTACTACTAGAAAAATTTAGCACACCAATAAAAAACAAAGAAAAATAATTTAATTAATCAACTTCATGAGTCTGGTGCTAATTTAATACAGTTTAATGAAGTGGGAAAGAGAGTGGCAGAAAGTTGCCTGTGACACCCCTTTATGAAGCTCTGACAGGTAAGTAAAATAATGAGAAACACAGAAGTGAATGACTATAAAATAAGTCTTATAGAAATCTTTACATTTCCTATATATTTGGTTTAACTGATTAAAATACAAAGCAGAGGAAAAAAGGATTCTACTCTGTGATGATCACAAAACATAACTGCCACATTTGAGGACACTGACTATATCAAGTCTTCACTGCAGGATGTCAATTCTCCCCTAACTGATCAATTTATTTTATTTTATTTTATTTTTTTTTAATTTTATTTATTTTTTTCTTGTGTCAGAACGTTTGCCTGTCCCTTCACTCGTTCTTAGGGCCGGCTCAGCCCTCCCCGAGGGCAGGGCTGGCGCAGCATGTGGTGCCGGGGATCAAACCACGGTCCCTGAAGCCACCCAAGCTTTCGCAAGCAGGGGCTCTAGACCACTGAGCCATCCCGCTGGGCCCCTAACTGATCAATTTAATGAATTTCAAAAACAATCAGCCAGGGGGGCTGGGGAGATAGCTCCGAGGCACAAGTGCCTGCTGAGCAAGTGCAAGGTCGTGAGTTCGAACCCTGGTTCCACAAAAAAAAAAAAAAAAAAAAAAAAAACAATCAGCCAGGGCCAGGGAGGTAGCTCTGTGACACAAGTGCCTGCTTCAGAAGTGCAAGGTCGTGAATTCGAACCCTGGTCCCACCAAAAAGCAAACAAACAAAAAACACCCTCCCAAAAACAAATACAATTATCTTTAAGACTTGGCCTAATGATTTAAAAATTCATCTGATTAATATACTCAGAAAAGGTGGGGCCAGGAAGCTAGCTCAGCAGTCTAAGCACTTGCCTGGCAAGTGCAAGGACTCAGATTCCATCTCTGGAATCACATATGGTACCAGCCCTGACCTGGGCCCACTGAGCCACCACAGAAATTGGGTGTGGTGGTACACATCTGTAATCTCAACACTGGGCAAGCTCAAACAGGAGGATCACCATGAGTCCAGGCTATGTGGTGAGACTCTGTACCAAATACATAACTTACGCAAAAAAAAAGGATATTTTAGAAGATTGGAGTATTTGGAGGAGACATGGCCAGAAGTGTTACAATGCATAACAAGGTATACAAATTAAAAATCAAAGTACTGAAATAGAAAATGAGATCTGCGCAGTAGGAAATTAAGTACTGAAATGAATTGAAATATACCTAATACTTCAGTGAATATTTAGGATATTTCAAATTAGTGGAGAAACAACTGTTTGGACACTGATAGCCAAATATCCAGGGGAAATTTTTTTATTTCTACTGCATGCTATCATTAAGCCATGGAAACAATGAAAGAAAATAGACATAAATATGTGCTGAAATACACCATTGAGTCAGAGAAGAACTTCCTATGAGTGAAACCAAGGTAATACATGTAGACTGGGGGTGGGGAACCTATGTCAGGTGTGCTGTATCACTGACTGTATCACTGAAAGCTCTAAAAGGCTCACCATCACCAACTTGACCGCATAAAATCTTAAAACTGCTCTGTGGTAGATAAACTTTGCTCACTTACTCCACTCTATCCTTCACTCTTATCTGCTTCTCTCTTACTGTTGAGAATGGTTTGCATCTAGTTCTGCCAATGGGACAAAAGTAGGAGTCAGCTGGTATCGTCTCTTCTTTCTGCCTGGAAGACAAATCTAATGGACAGTGCATCAAAGCCTCTTAGTGACCATTGAGTGAAAAGCAGAAGAAGGTCAAGAGGAGACAGGTATCGGAGCCCTCATGTTGTCAACATCTCAGTCAGTCCCAGCAGCTGTCTCTCTATGAGATCTTTGTAATGTGAGATAATAATTCCACTTTGCTTACTAGTATTTGAAGCTAAGTAAGTAAGTGTAGGCTTCCTGGTACTTGAATTCATTACTAATTAATTGGGAAACTAAAAACACCATATTGTCCTAAAGAATAAATAATAGAAGAACATTTACATTATGTATCACAAAGTTAATATCCCTATTAATATAAAGTCTTCTATAAATGAATAAGATGGAGATAGACATTCAACTTTTAAAATGGAGAAAAGAGATGAATAGAAAGACAAAAATAAATAATTCAAATGTCCAATAGATTCATTAAAAATTTTCAACTCCATTAGTAATTAGACAAATGCAAACTGGGGCCAGTAAGATAGCAGCATATAGCTTCTGCTTAGGCAAGTTCAGGGACTAGGTTTGATCGGGACACTGCATGCCTCACTGGCCTTGCCCTCAGGTGTGCTGTGCTGGCCATTGAGACTGGGTGTGGTAACCCAAGCCTATTATCCCAGTGCCAGGGAGGCTGAAAACAGGTGGATCACTATGAGTCGGAGCTGGTACTGAGGCCCTGTATCAAAAACAGGAGGATCACTATGAGTCTGAGCTGTATAGCGAGACCCTGTACCAAATACATTAAACACACACACACACACACACACACACACACACACGAAAAATGCAAACTAAAACAATAGCATGATTTATCACCTATTGAAATTGGCAAACATTAGAAGAATTAAAATAAAATCTTCCAAAATGTATGAAAAGTTGTGGTATGTACATATCCTAAGGAATATATGCAAAGAAATGACAAAGAGATTGTAGTGGTTGCTAGACTCTGTCAACTTGAGCAGTTAAAAGCTTAACTAAATCAGCTCAGCCATTCTGCACCCTAGAGAGTGGAGGCCACACCCTAAGACATGGATGCCCCATCCTAGGGCGTGGAAGGCCAGCCCTGGACTGATTCATCACATAAAGGTTATAAAAGGGAATTCTGGAAGGATGGAACACTGCATTTCCTTGGAGGAGCTTCAGTCTTCACCATTAGCTTAAACGTCATCTCCTAGCTTCTAGCACAGACTCTTTGGCCTCCCCTTGGATCCTCCAGCCCTCTGGTATAGATTCATCAGACTTCTGTCACAGACTCATTGGCCTCCTCATATAGCCTTTTGTTTCCGAACCACTGGCTTCCTTATATGGACTTGTGTAGAACACTGCAGTGAGCTCCAGACTTTGGACTGAATCCTTCAGTCTCCAGTGTGCAGATACCTTCTGGACTGTTCCTCATTTGACTATATGGCTGACTGTTGTAAGCCAATCTTGTAATTTCTTACACATTTGTATATGTTGTGTTATATCAGTTCCTCTAGTAAAACCTTGATTGATACAGAGGTGCAAAGATCTGCTATAAGGAAGTTTCCCACTGTGCTGTTGATAACTGTAAAAATATGGAAATGGAAGAAATGTGCAACACTAAAGCTTTGGTTAAATAAATTATAACATTGGCTCACATACAAAAATATTTATCCATCAGCCTGTTGTATTAGTGGTATATTTATTGTCTGACAAAGATGTTCATTAGTCATTACTAAATGAACAGTACATTGAAAGACATGTCAGTAATAATTAAACAATTTATTTCCATTCATAACTATATCTGTGTATTTACATGTGTCTGAAATGGCATAGAAGAAAATACATCAAGGCATTAATGGCCTCCCTAGAGTTGACCCATATTTTCTGCTGTTACTGTTATAAATATGTATTACTTTTAAAGTAAGAAAACCATTACTCTAAAAACGATTCTTAGTAAGCACAGGCGATTAAAAGAATTGATTATTTAATGGTATCAACGTGAGATAAGCTGAGATGTTTGACTTACGGGAAGGATATCAGATCATTTGAAGTGCTTCAAGTTTTTCCCTCTACAAGGTTATCCCTGACTTCCATTCAGGTCGGTTTTGCTCATCAGCATTTGCTCATTTCTCCTGCCACATCTTGCTTTAGATTATTTGACATGCTCATCCAGCCAAAGTTAAGTCTCACACAGTTCTAAAGGCCTTTGCAGTTTAAGGGGACTTTTACTTTTCTGATAGGACCCAATTCAAGTAATTTAAGATGTAAAACTTGGAAAGTAATGCTATTTTCCTTATTTCCAAGATTACAGGATAGATGATAATAAGTCTCATGGTAGTTCCTACATATTGCCTGAAGGATAAATGTTGGCATTTCATAGACAAGCTGACTTAGTACTTTGTCTTTGGAACAATGAGAAGGAAAATGACCAATAACATAAGTGATTCTGGGGCCCGGTGGGATGGCTCAGTGGTCTAAAGCGCCTGTTTGGGAAAGCTTGGGCGGCTTCAGGGACCACTGTTTGATCCCTGGCACCACATGCTGTGCCAGCCCTGCCCTCGGGACGGGCTGAGCCGGCCATAAAAATGAGTGAATAAACAAAGGTTCTGGAACAAGAAAAAATAAATAAATAAAATAAAAAATTATTAAAAAAAAAACATAAGTGATTCTCCAGTAAAAACTCGGTTCTGCTAACTCCCGTGCTGACTGACTCTAACTTGTTATTTTTCTTATTTCTTAACACATCAAGCCATGAGCAAAAATTTCCTTTCTTTTACTGGATTTTTCTCAGTCTCACTTCTATAGAATGAATACTAAGAACAACTATTTCCTTTAGGACAATTAGCATCCTGACCTTGTAAAAGCCATATGCACCATCTGGTAAGTCATCAAAATTTCTTTTTTTGAAATGCAGGAAAATATTTTATTAAACCAAGAGCATGAATAGCAGGAGGAAGTTGGTTCCATGGGAAAACATTGAAACTTATTATAATTACATCTAGCATATAAGGTCTTAGAAAATAGAAAATTCCTTAGTTGATTCAACTGAGACTCTATACAGAGATTTGTTGAGGTTGAGGTTTAGGTTGGAGCGTATAAAGAAAATCTACAGTGGAAAATTGCTATTGGCTCTGGCCCAAAGGGAATCAGTGGGGTGAGGTTTAATATCATTTATTTGTTTATTTATTTATTTATTTTATTCTTAAGGGGGTGCAATATTTTGAATTCTAGTGATTTCTCACAAGAACGCAAAAAGAGATCCTGGCCAGAAGTTGGGATTATGGAAGGTTATCACCACTCCAAGAACCAATAATGGAAGGGTGAAGGGAACAGGAAAATATGCTCTGCCTCCTGCCCTCTAATGTCCCCACTGGCTCCCTTTAGCCAAATCTCATCAGAAATCAATGGATACAGATACTACGAGGCCTTTTAGCTGTAGAGAAGGGCAGAAAAGAGGCTCAGCAGATGATGGAGCAAGTGAAGAGGGACCACATTGCTCCGTGAAGGAACATTTTACTCACTAAAAAGAGGTAACTCGGGAGTAGAGATGTGGCTCAGCGGTAGAGCACTGGCCTGGTGTTTGGGAGGTACTGTGTTCCATCCCTAGCACAAGCAAAAAAGAAAGGAGAGAACGTACCCATGTACACTTGCAGCAATGGTTATCTGTGCTTCTTCAAAGTCTGGATATGCACATTAGGAATTTATTTTCAAGAAAGACTGAAAAAAAAATCAAGCCCACTAGAATCCCAGAGAAACATATTATTGTAGAATGAATGTTTGTATTGTCCCCAAATTTACATGTTAAAGTCCTAACCTCCATTGTGGTGATATTTGGAAGCAGGGCCTTTGGAAGGTGATTAGCTAGCTGAGGTCATGGGGCAGGGACACTTATAAAGGAATTTGTGCCCCTATAAAAGGAGTTACTAGAGATGGTTGTTCTCTCCACTACATGGAGACCCAGCAAGAAGGTAAACTGTCTGCAAGCAAGGAAGTGACCTCTCATCAGAAGTCAGCAAGGCCACCACCCTGATATCAGACTTTTAGCCTCCAAAAACATGAGAAATATATTTCTGTTGATTAAGCTCCCCCCCAGTCTATGGTATTTTGTTACAGCACATGAGCTAGCTAAGACATATACCTAGAGTCAAACATGTATGTACTGTAGGCAGTACTAGCTATCATTTGTCAAGCATATGCCTGCTAGCAGGTGTTGTGAGAAGTATTTACCTGCATGACCTCTGTATTACTCAATTTTTTTT
>PVJA010034591.1:0-22430 GCA_004027025.1 Myocastor coypus | reverse complement strand
ATCAAACTCAGGACCTTACACTTTCCAGGCAAGCACTTATTCCACTGAGCTATCTCCCCAGCCGTTTCACTGTTATTTTTAAACAAGTATTTTAACATTCTAAGCTAGTTGCTAAGAGTACAAAGATAGGGCTGGGGATATAGCTCAGTGGCATAGTGCCTACCTGGCAAGCACAGGTCCTGAGTTCAATTCCCAGTACCATGAAGAAGAAGAGGAAGGAGGAGAAGGAGGAAGAAGAAGAAGAAGAAGAGGAAGAAGAAGAGGAAGAAGAAGAAATAAAAGTAGAACACTGAAGGGCTGGAGATGTAGTAGCTCCGTGGTAGTGTGCTTGCCTAGCGTTCATGAGGCCCTGAGTTGGATCCCCAGAACTACAAAAAGAAAAAAACAAATAATAAAGTACAAAAATAAATCTAGAGGCTGCTTTGTGTCTGATGCGGAATGTAGTAAATGCTGCTCTAAAGGATGTGAGGGAGAGAGGCACCCTGGATCGGGGAGGACGGCCAGGGAGGAAATCCGGGGCCGTGGAGTGTGGGAAGGGAGCAGACGGAGCCCTCGCTTGTGGCGGAGCACGCGTAGTGAGGGGCTGTGCCCGTGGCTGCACTCAGAACTGGGGAGCTTTGAATCCCCAAATCCTGGACACACCCGTGGCCCATGAAATAAGAGTTCTGGGCTTTGGCAACTCAGGCTTCAGGATCTGTGACTCCGAAGCGTAGGCAAAGTGAGGCCCCTGCTGGAGGGACTAATGTGTACCTGAGGACGGTACAAAGGCAGCAGGGGGTGGAATGGCTGGACAGACCACGGTGGGATTTTTGGTTTGCATTTGCTTAATGCTTTCTTCTTACTTAGTCTCTCTAGGAAGCCAGAAAAATTGCCTTCTGGATTTGGGACTGGGGAGGAGCAGGAAGGAAGGAGGAGGGAAGACAGGAAGGGGAGAGGAAGACTTGGGGGCTCAGAGCCCCACATTTTCAGGGGCATTGTTATGAACCATGCCTCCCTCACTGCCAGGACCTCCTGCAGAATTCCCCCAATTCCATGTCTGGAGTCTCCAATAACCCCCAGGGGATTGTGGTCCCAGCCTCAGCGCTCCAGCAGGGCAACATCGCCATGACAACCGTCAACTCACAAGTCGTGTCAGGTCAGTGCAGGGAATGGGGTGCTGGGGGTCGTGGGAGCACCGTTGGAAGAAGACAGGGTGGTCCCTAGGGAAACCCAGAATCAGAGGCCTGCTGTTGGACGCCCAGCACCCTCAGGCTCTTGACTAAAGTGGTCTGCGGATGCTGCACCAAGACTTCAATGCGATGGGTTGGCACAAAGTTCGCTCACATTCTTCATGAGCCAAACTCCACCCGGGCCTAAGTAAGACTATCGTCCCTTCCCTCAAACACTTCCCGCCAAAAGCCCTGCCTCACACCTGGACACCAGCCCCACCCGCTTGCTTGTCTCCTACAACTGAAAGAAACGTACTCTGCTGCCCTGGTCTCCATGACAGAGGGGCCTCACACACAAATGCCGAGAGACTTGGGGACCCTGTTTGCCCTCATTCTTCCCAACCCCCCATGACAGGGGACCCCAAAACTGGTTGTCTCCTCAGGTGGAGCCTTATACCAACCGGTTACCATGGTAACCTCCCAGGGTCAGGTGGTCACCCAAGCAATCCCCCAGGGAGCCATCCAGATCCAGAACACACAGGTGAGTGTGTGTAGGTGTGTGACGTGCGCATGGGCAGGGGAGGGCGCTCATGGTGGCTTGTTGTCACCAGCCACTTCATGCAATGATTCTTTTCATCTTCGCTGTCCCTCAAGGTGGTGTCCTTACGCTTACTTTACAGATAAGAAGCTGCAGGCGGGTGGGAAAGGTTTTTATCAACTCCTGGGACTTTGCTGCCTTCTGAGTCCACCTCAAAGGATCCTGCACTCCCTAGTTCTTATCTCCAGATGAAGTCCCTCCACCTCAGGGACATAGAGCGTGGATCTGTAGAGAGATCTGAAGGTGGAGGCCTAAAACCTGACCTGACCTGACCTCGCTGGTCTTGGCTGGGTGTCCTGTCATCCCAGAGCCTCAGAGTTCTTATCAGCTAAAGGGGACTAAGACCAACTGCACACACAGCCCAGCCACAGGACAGAGCTGTTGGGGACATTTGCCATGGTGACAGACAGGAAAGTGCTGTGAAAACCATAAAGCATCACAGAAATGCCAACAGCTATCGGACAGTTTCTGGCAAATGCATGTTTTCAGTACTCTGCATGCCTCACGTTTTCCCCTTTTCTCCCGTCTCTCTTCTTCCTTCCCTTGCTCTGTTTTTGTCCTGCTCTCTTGACCCCAAGCCTCATCGCCATTCTCCAAGGAGCTAGAGTGGGGCAAGGAGGAAAGGGAACATCGCCGGAGCCCTAAGAATGGGTTCAGAACTTACAGAGCAGGGAGAGCCTGCTGTCGCTATGGCAACAGGTCCCTCGCCTCTGGCCTCACGGGCTGCTGATGCTGATTTTTTCTCCACGTACCCTGAAGGTTAACCTTGACCTCACCTCCCTCCTGGACAATGAGGATAAGAAGTCCAAGAACAAGCGAGGAGTCTTGCCCAAGCATGCCACCAATATAATGCGTTCTTGGCTCTTCCAGCATCTCATGGTGAGTGCGTACGTTCTGGGGGCGTGGAGTCACGGCGGAAAGCATGAATAACCCACGGTGTGGGTGCCAGAGTCTGCTGCTCGCTGGACCTGTAGGGGGCGTGGCCTAGGAGAGGGCACTGCCCGAGTAAGAATGCTGGCTACAGGCTACAGGCCGACTGCGGGGCTGACGTGGAACCTAAGGCTCGCAGACTTTCTAGTGCTTGCTGCTGCCGCCGCTGCCACCTGAAAAAAGTGTAGCAACAAAATGGGAACAAGCAGTCTAAAGATAGTTAAGCGTTAGCCAAATGTAGAGTATTATTTTGGGCACAGAGTGAGATGTGGGACTAGGCTCATGCTTATCAGCCCAGAGCCTGCACCCCTGCAGCAGCCGTGGGGACCCTGCCGGTCTCTCGTGAGGAATGCGTCAGTTCTCCAGTGGGACCCAGAGTCCGCTGTCCTGGCGGAAGCTGCGTGTGTCTGTCTCTCTGCAGAGCAGCGCAGGCAGGAGTGTGTGGTTGGAAACTCAGCCTTGGGAGGGGCGGCCCAGGCCGGAACCGTGGCTTCTATACATTACCAGCTCTGTGATACATAGCTGATACTATCCTAAGTCTCAGCCCCTACTGTAGCAACATGGCTTGAAGCCTGGGGTTTAGAGGCATTGCTTATGGAGTGCCCACAGTACGCGTGGTGGGCAGCTGCATGTTTGCGTGCAAGGCAAGCCCTCGGCAGAGTGCCAGGAATGCTCTCTACGTTGTAGCTCTCTAGCACCAACTTCAAGAGCAGTAGAAATAAATAAATAAAGCCCAGTGACAGTGTGGGGGCGTGTGTATGTGTGTGTCTGTTCATTCATGTGTGTGTCCTGAGGGGGCACAGAATCTGTGACCCTAGTGGGCTTCCAGCATGCTGCCCACCCTTACCTGCATGTTAGGACACATATAAAATAGCCAAGGAAGCAGGCACATTGTGCTGAGAACCGTGGGAAGGGCCGGTGTGAAGAACAATCTTTCTTCAGTGAGAAAGACAAAAAGTAAACAGATCACGGCGATGAATCTGACAGCCAGCAGCTCTTATTCCAAATGAGAGAACCTGCAGAAGCCACGGAGATGAAACCTAGGCAGCATCTGACCTTTGGAACTGCAGAAGACTATGGCCTTAGGGTCTGTGCCAAGAAGTGGCTGCCCCATGCAGCCAGCAGATAGGACAGGTCACTCTGTGGCAGTGGAGGTGGGACAGGCTCTGTGTCCACCCACATCTGTCCGCCAGCCCTCAGGACCTGGGTGCCACCTGGACTTCCTTGAGCAAGCACCTCTTGGGATCCTTTTCTCCTTTAAGAGCCTAGAGCTTCCAAATTAGAAATCTCACTTGGAGAACAGTGGGGCAGGGGTAGAAGCCTGGGGGTTGCGGAGGAGGTGTAAGGGGTTGCAAGCCCTCAGAGCCCAGGCGATGACCCCAGGGAGGCAGGGGCAGGTCCAGGCTGATGTTCCTGGCTGAGATGCCTACCTCTCCTGCCCGTTCCTATTTTCCAAATTGTCAGAGAGCCTGTACCCAGGGGGACTTGGTGGCCCCATGAATCCAGTGTCTGTGCTCCAATTGCAGCCCACCCTGGGGAGGAGGGGATCCCTGGGGAAGAACCCACAGAAGGTCGTCCGGGCAGTGATCCCTGTCACAGCCCTGACTAGGGAAGCACAGGCGCTCTCTATCTCCAATGGATCAAAATTTGGCATCACCCACCGTGGTGTGGTGACACAGCAAAGGCAGCGCACACCGAGTGCTTCCTGAGCTCTCGTTCCCTCCCTTGCTCACTTCTGCCCATGCCCAGCGGGCATTTTCATGGGGTGCGAGCACACCCAAAACCCCATTGCCTCCTACCCAGAGGCCGGAGCCCGCTCACCAACCCCACCGCTTCCACACCTGCCGCCGCTAGCCCCTCGGAGCCCCGAGCTCTGTCCTCCAGGTGCGCCCCATCTCCTGTCCTGCACGCTTTCTCCCTGCCTTAGAGCTCAGGGTCCTCTCTTGGCTAAGCACTAGGCAGAAAGAAAGGAATGATCCACGTGGGCTTTCTAAAAAGCCCTGGGACAGCGTGGAAAACTTGCTGGAAACATGAATATGAACTTCATGTCCATCCACACCCACCCACTCTGCCACTCTTTGTGCCGTCATCAGGGTGTCATGTGCTCCACTCCATCTGTGACGGAACAGCTCTCCGTTGTGTGGGTGTATCGCATCTTGGTTGTTTCCACCTTGTGGCTTATAAGGAGCGCTGCTGAGCCTGTCACTGTACCTCGGACGCTTTGACAGATTCCCAGCTATGCTCTGCCAGCAGGGGAAAGAAAGCAGCTGGATGCCCCGGTACAGCTTGTGCCCGGCCCTGGGCTCCCACCCAAGGAGGGCACATGGGAGGGGGGTCTAGCCAGGTGCCTTGGCACCTTGGTTTTGCCTGCAGTTACTCTACAAACACCCTTTGCCTGTCACCACCTCCCCTGTGCGGGACACTGAAGGAAGTCTCAGAGGAATTGTGTGGACATCGCCATCACAGGCTCACTGACTTAGACCTACAGTAGGAACTGGGGCCGAGAGTCACCTGCCCGCTCCCTCGCCAGGGCGCCTGAAATGGGTTCTGACCTCCATCAAGCTTTAGTTTCCTCTGCTGTCAGACGGGACCGCGATGTCCGGCTGCCAGGACAGAATAAGGCAGTGGGCACGATGGTGCTTTGACCTGATACAGGCACAGCTATAATGATCAGTGCAGCCGGTCCCTGCCCCAGGGCCCACGGCTCCTCATAATGTGCTGCATCTTGAAAAATGCTGAAATCTTTCAACTCCTAAGGGAATCTGCAAAGGGAAGTAGGAACTCTCCAAGAAGCAAGAAATGGCATAGGGAGCCTGCCCGCGCTTGTTCAGGAATATGTTGTCTGCTCCTTTTTCCTTTCACTTGTCCAGACTCTCTGAAATTCCATTGATCAGATGCTGGTTTTTTCCCAGCACTCGGGAGGCTGAGGCAGGAGGATCGGTGTGAGTTCGAGACCAGCCTCGGCTACAAAAGTGAGCTCAAGGCCAGCCTGAACTGCATACTGAGACCCTGTCTCAAAAAAAAAAAAAAAAGATGCTGGTTTTAAATTATTCCTTGGGAAAAGCAGAGGCCTGGGGGGAGGCCGGGGGGGCTGCTATCCACTCAGTCGGTGTGAATTAGCTTGAAGCTCACTGTCCTCCTCCCGCTCAGCTAAGACTGGACTCCCGTGAGGAGCACAGGTGCCCACCAGAAAGCAACGGTGAGCCCAGCACGCTGAGGCGACCACCCCAAAGGGGCTCCCGTGGACGCTCTCCTAGCCGCTGTTCCAAACATCTCTAGGACCCTGTCTCTTTTGACACACTGACAAAAGCCTTACAAACAGGATCCCGGAACTTGACTTAACCTTTAAGTCCTAGTGGGCAGAGACCTCGGGTTCAGAACACTGACTTGGGGTGATCCGGGGACGCATAAGACAGGGTAGAGAAAGCTGATGCTGAGAGTCCATGCCCACTAACCTCAGTGTCACCCCAGTCTCATTCTGCCCCCCAAAGCAGAAGCAGGTCACCTGCTGGTGTCTTCCAACCCCTGCAGATCCCCTTCACTTGAGCAGACCTCCTTAAACCAAACTGGCCTTGGAGGTTACCAGGGATAACTGCCTGCCGTAAAACTAACTTGTTTCTTGAGGGGAAAGGTGATGTACATTCCAAGCAGCATTCCTTTTCACAAGTGCCTAAATTCCAGGTATGAGACATGATTTCAGCAGTCATGGGCTGATAACTTAATAGGAGGAATAAATTATGCACATAAACCAGGCTGAAGAGGCAGCTCCGGGTAGAGCTCTCGCGAGCATGTGTGAGCTCCTAGCCTGAGTCCCCAGCACCATCTCCAATACCACAAAACATGAGAAAAAGGGACTGAAAGCCAGTGTGAGGATGTGCACCTATATTCCCAGCTCCACACGGGGCAGGAGCAACAAGGAGATTGCTACTCACCTTCCCGCTCCCTCACCAGGGCACTGGAAATAAGTGGCCAATCCCATTAAGCTCCAGTTTCACACATGGGGCTGGGGCAGCAGGGATGCCCCAAGCTCAGGAGTCTGAGGTCCCCACCTTAAAAGTGCAAACAAAGCCTGATGTACACAAAGGAGGTCAACCCCTCAGGAATCTAAGCGCTGCTACATAAATAGTGTGTCCAGCACTGAGCACCGGGTTGCAAACAAAAGGTCCCTTGACATCCAGCCAAGCAGGCAGGATGGGGACAGTATTCAAGGGACAAACAGGAAGCATGACACCTGGGGGACCTCGCAGGGATCAGGCTTATGTGGGCTACAGAAACGCAGAATGGAAGAAGCCTATTTCTTATGGTACAGTGTAAGGACAGCCCTAGAAGGGGTCCTGCTCTGTACTTTCTGCACTCTATGAGCCTGAACAGGCCAGTCAGCTCCTTAGGGCTTGATTCCATCTTCATAAAGCAGAGCAAGGGCCAGGGAGATAGCTCAGCAGCATAAGTGCCTGCCTGGCAAGTGCAAGGTCCCCAGTTTGATTCCTGGTACAGGGAAAACCAAAACAAAACAACAACAACAACAAAAAAAAAACAGAGCTAGCTCTACCTAGCCACCTGTAGTGAAGATGACCAGGAATGTGCCTGACAGAGTACAGGACCTGACAGGTGGTGCAGAGCAGAGGTAGGTGGCTGTAAGTAAGGAGACCAGAAGTATAGATCCCAGCTATGCTTTTTACTACTAGGAAAACCCTGGGCCAGTATTTTAGCCCCTCTGAGCTCAGTTTTCTCGTGTGTGAAATGGGAAGGAATGCCTCGGGAATTCAGTGACAACACAGGACAGATACTCTCCCATGAAAGTGTGTTGCAAACCGCAGGCGTGTCACGAAGGGCAGCAGCTATGGCTGTGAGGTGGAGAACGCGCTGCAGACTTCAGTGGGGCTCCAGAGGGCTCTGGGTGAGACAGTGCAGCAGACATGAGCTCAGCAGAAAGCTATTCCCTCCAGTCCGAGAGAGGCAGCACATGGCATGCCGGTGACCCTGCAGGGCCTGGTGTCTCCACCTCTTATAGGGTAGCACACAAAGAAAGCGATGACAGGAAACTCCCTGAGCTCCTTGCACTCACCAAGCCATTCCCAGCGCTGCAGGTGCCACCTCCTGGCACACCCGCACCTGCTTTGGGGTATGCTGGCACAAAGAGCTCCTGTCCTGCAGGAGGAGCTGGAGTCTGGGGCCTTTGGGGCTGTGTTAACAAGGTCTGGTGGAGGGGCTAGCATCTGGGCTGGGCCTTACAGATGGCTAGGATGTTGGATTGCATAGGAAGAGAAAAGGAAGGTTCGTTTGGATGACAGCTATCTCTCTAATAAGCATCGGTGCCATCCGAAGGGACTGGCTGGTCTCCCACAGCGCGTGCTGGTCCTGAACCCTCTTTTCCCCTGTTCTCCCCAAAGGAGCGTGGCAGCTCTTATGGCCTGTGGAGAAGTCAGGATGGTTCTTCCCACTGAGGCTGTGCAGGTGTCTGCTCTGCAGGACCTGCGTGGAGGCCCTCAGGAGGCTGGGGTCAGGCCAGCAAGGTTAGCTGCACTTGTCGCTTGGTACCAAAGAAATGTTAGTTCCCTGGTCCCTGCCTGTGACAGAGCACTGTTTCTCTCACCCACCCTTTGCCGTAGGGACCAACAGAGAAGCTGTGTGGCTCCCTACGGAGGACACGAGCAAGTCTGGGGCTCGGCTCATCGCCGCAGTGCCGGGCAGGGCCCTGCCTGTGCCACGCTGTCGTGAGTCTAGGACAGGAGGTACTGGGTCAGACTGCACCTCACAGGGGCCTTGCTGGCAGCAGGCAAGTGCTGGGTGAGCTGAGAGGGCAGGGAGAGGCCGCCCTGAGCCTTGGCTATTCCTCCTGAACACACAGGGGGAGATTTACAGCCTCTCAGCACCACTCTGGGGCCCAACTTAGAGGAAAGCACACCCTTTGCATGTGCACAAGCCTGGCGTGGTCCCAGAGCACGTGGAGCGTGGGGCCTATTGGACAAAGGAGCCCAGTGCCTTGGGGCTGAAGGCTGCTGGGAGGCTCACACCAGCTGCCAGGAAACAAAGTGGGCCTTTCAGACAGAGCCTGTGCGTCAGGCCAAGGGTTTGCTCACCTGTTTATCTCTTAATGAACACTCATAGGCTATGCCAGGTGTTGCTCTAAATACCCTTCAAATGCTGTTGACTCTTAGAGTCCCTCTTGTGTTCTAAGAGGCATGCAGGATGATTTTTCATATTGTAGAAAAGAAAATTTGCCCAAGGTCTTGAGCTGCTTAGTGGGGGTACAGGAATTTGAACCTGGGCCATCCGGCTCTACAGCCCGTGATGTTACCCACTTCCCACAGAGCTGCTCTCCCACCCTGTAGGGAGGCAACATCGGGCCTCATTGGGCTCTTAATCACACCCTTCCTCCTTCTCCCCCATACACATTTAATAGCCAACTGTAGTTAGCAAGTAGGGCAGCCCACCTCTAGGTAGAATCAGAAGGGGGTCTGAGCCACTGATGCCCCCCACCCGCCCTCGCATCTGCAGACATTTGGTAGAAAAGGAACCCCGCACCCCCCAAGCACTGTGTCCACTCATTGAACAAATACACATCAAATGCTTACCGTGCAGCAAGCAGGAATTCTCAGATGGGGGGTGTGGGGGGCAGCGAAGAAAGCACCCTCTCTCCCAGTGACTTGCAGCCTGTCTATCTGGTGACAGATAACTCCACAGATTAACCTTGCAGTGTGAGGAATCTGGGTAGGGTAAATGGTCAGAGCTCATGGGAAGGGGCTCAACTTAAACAGGGCCGGAGTTGGGAAGGCCGGTCCCACTGCAGTATGAAGAATGGATCGCAAAAGAAACCAGAGGGAGAGAGAATTATTTTGAGATTGCAGAAAAATGAACAGAGGGGCTGGTGAGATGGCTCAGCGGTCTAAAGCATTTCCTTAAGCAAACTTAGGCAACCACAAGGACCGAGGTTCAATCCCTAGCACCACATGCTGCGCCAGCACCTCCCCCGGAGCAGGCTGAGCCAGCCATAACATAAAAAAATAAAATAATTTAATTTATTTTTATTTTTATTTTATTTTTTAGAATTTTTTTTTCTTGTTTCAGAACTCTTGCTTGTTTGTTTATTTATTTTTATGGCCAGCTCAGCCTGCCCTGAGGGGAGGGCTGGCGCAGCATGTGGTGCCGGGGATAGAACCACGGTTCCTGCAGGCGCCTAAGCTTTCCTAAGCAGGCGCTTTAGACCACTGAGCCATCCTGCCAGGCCCCAAACTAATTTAATTTAAAAAAAAAAAAGAAAAAGAAAAGAAAGATTAACAGAGAAGGGTGGATTTTCACCATGGAGAGCTAGGTAGCAACGAAAAGGAGTACAATGACAGTCTCCCGGAACAGCTGTGGATGAAAGATTCGACTGAGTTTCAAAACTCAAGCAAAATTGAGCTGTTGTGTTGAAGGGTGCAATAGAGATGGTAAAGCTATAAAGAAAAGTAAGTAGATAATTGCCATGATAGGTAGAGATCTTTGGGGGGAGGATGGGACAGGGCATTTGGGGTGCTTGGCATTCTGTAGTATTCTAGCTCCAGACTCGTTAGTGGTTATGCAAGTGTTTGTTTTGTGATAAGACATGAGACTAAACATCTTAGTTCTTTGTATTTGTCTGGCTTAAAGAGAACAGGGGTAAAAATGAGTGTGAAAATACCAGGAGGTCTGAAGCACTTATATGAGAAGGAACTGTCGCTACCCTCCTCCTCCTTCTCCAAGCTTGCCTGTTCCATTTCAGCACCTTTGGAATTGGGGTATACTCTCCCTCAGTGGCATCTCAGATGCAGTGGCCCTTCACCCTGCCAGCCACTTCCCGCTAGGGGGCTCCCCCTCCTGAGCAGTGGGTGGCACCCAGTGGCCCAGAAACTCACAGTTGTCAGGCCAAGAGTGTGCTTGGGATGGCTGGAAATGTGAGCCAAGGTGCTCTGCTCTGAGTTGGACTTTGGGCTTCTCCAGGGACAGCAGGGGTCTGCTGACACCCAGAGGCTGCCGCCCCTTGGCCCCTTGGTCCCTTGGTGACCTAGCCAGCCTTATGATGAAACATGTATATGGGTTGGAAGGACAATCACAGGAGGGCTTGATGAAGTAAGCAGCCAGGGAACTAGGAACCAGAGCAAGCACAGCTGCCCTCTAACCGGGCCAGGAGCAAATCACTCTTCAGCCTGAAAGCCACGTTCGGTGTCACCTGAGCCCAGATGACTCTGTGCTTTAGAACTGTAAAGGGAAGTGGGAGAGACAGCAGGAGGAACTTAGGTTAGATTTCAGAAGAACTTCCTGGTGGTGGCTGCAGTGCCTTGAAACACCATTGTAATGTAAATGCTGCAGTTTCCACCTCTGGGACCCCTAAATACTCAGCCCTGTGACATCTAGGAGGCTTCAGTGTGTTGGGTAGTGAGTTAATGGCACACATGAGTGCCCATGCCATCTCTAAGTCATGCCCAAGTGCAAGCGATGAGGACGACTCTGCTATTCCCCTGGTAAGCAGAGTCAGCTAAGGCCGGAAGGCAAAACAACAAGAGCCTGAGGCCCACAGCTGCCAAGATGGGCAGAGCTTGCCCCGTTGCCAGAGGCTTTTAACCCCCAGGTAGCACTATTCAATCCTGGCATCTTCAGCTGGCTCTGAAAAGTGATCTGCAATGTCTTTCTTCATTGCTTCTTTCAGGCGTACTGTCCACTTCCAGGGCAGTGCTGCCCGGGCCTGCCCCATCCACCTCCAGAGGCGCTGCTCTAAATAATCAGAGAGCAGCTCCCCGGCTCAGTGCCTTGCTGTGACCTCACTCCATTCCTCCTCCGTCCTTGGCCCCCAATCTTTCCAGTGCTGCTATAAGCAGCACTGACCCAATCCCTTCTGTCCTGCGGCCAGTACTATTTTGACTCTGTCCTCGGGACTCATGCGGTCTGAGGCATGTACAAGCTGGGCCGCTCGCATGAGCACTCCAAGGTGGTGCCCGGAATGTTCTGACTGACACACCTGTTCCCAAGGCTGGACTAACTCTCGCTGCTCAGCCACCAGCTGCACTGTGCGCCTCCTGCACTGGGGGTCTGGGAGGAAGAGGTAGTGGGGGTGGTCGTAGGGTGGTTAGGGGCTTGTATTTTCATTTCTTTCCTGGGCAAGCACTTCAGCCTGCTGAGCTGTCTCACCAGCCCTGTGTTTTCATTTTTAAAAAAATTATTTTATTATTTTATTGTATTTTTATTGTTTTTAATAAGAAATAACACTATGATAGTTTTCAAAACTCATTAGTAGAACATTCATAATAATTGACACATTGCATATTGTTGCCCTCATAATAGTTATACAGAGCACAGGGTGTAGACATGGTAAATTTTCTGATCGATATTGGTAAGGAAAGAAAAAAAAAGAAAAAATTTCTTCTCTTTGAACTGAGAGGAAGTAGTTGTATACATAGTGCAATGTTCCTTATTTGCATTGGGTTATCGGTGAAACTGGCAATGTTGGAGGTTGTTGATTTAAGCCTCTTACAGGTCATCATACTAATCTAACTCTGTGTTTTATGCCTCATAATTTTTTTTAAATTTTATTTATTTTATTGTTTCAGAACTTTTGTTTGTTTGTTTATTTTTATGACCGGCTCAGCCTGCCCTGAGGGCAGGGCTGGTGCAGCATGTGGTGCTGGGGATCGAACCGCGGTCCCTGCAGCCACCCAAGCTTTCCTAAGCAGGCGCTTTAGACCACTGAGCCATCCTGTCGGGCCCCATGCCTCATAATTAAGCTTTTCTGCTGGGTGATCAAGGGCAAGTTAAAGCAAGACCTGTGTAACAAAACATTCATCTTTTGTATCTTCCAAGGTCAAATCCCCTCGGGATAAACTTTGGAACCTTGTACAGTGCTTTGTAGAACTGTTGTCAGTGTCAGCCTTCTGGATGAGTCACGGCCATTGCTTGACCAGTTTGCTTTCTGTGAAAGCCTGAGAGAATATTTTTTTTCTCTAGGTGACTCTCCTTAGACACACTATACTTCATTTATCCCTTTCCTCTGAGGTCCCATAAGCTCCTTGACCAGAAAATTTGGGACACCACTGATTTATGGGATGTTACAGCATAGGTTCTCTCTTGTCCTGAGTCCTCACTAACCTTGAAAGGTTAAGGCCAAAATGTTGGCTATCTTTGTAACCCTTTTTTTTCTTCAATTTTTCATCTGTTAACTTACATTCTCAACCCTCTGTATTTTCATTTCTAAGAGAACAATCACACAGTTTTTGCTCCGGGCCACCTTTTGTAGCCATCCATTAGATGGGAGTGTGATAATTACTGCCCTTGTGACAGCCTGTCAGAACCTCCTTAGAGACAGCAACATCATCCTTCCCTGGGGGCCTGGATGCTTCCCTCTCTGGAGTTTTTCCTAGATCAACTTAACACTAAGTCCTGGCCCACAGTGCCCACCTTCACCTCCTCTTCCTCTTCGGCAGTGTCTTGGTTGCTCTTCAGACTGAGACTTCCTCTCAGGAGATCTTTCTGGATAAGTCCTGTCCATCCGTCTCTCACCATCCAAGGATGCTTAGAATGAAATCCCCTTTAATACAGATGCCACGCCCCTTTCCTTCCCTTTTCATCTAAGCAGAAAGCTCCTAACATCAGATATGTCCCACTGCCTACACCCAGGACACAACAGATACCCAGCCAGTGTGGGCCAAAGACCCAGCTTGGTCAGCAAGGCCAGCCCAGTTCTACCCAGGAAACAAGTCCGTGTCTCCTCTCTGTGAGCATGTATGACCACGGCCACTGAACTGAACCTGGAGTGGGAGACCGGACTATGAGCAGCCTGTGGCCTCTTAGGGACACATACACCCATATGGCTGGCTCCATGCCCTATTTCAGAGACAGTGTAACTAACTTTGCCTCAGGACTTTGAGAAAGACCTAAGGATATGACCCAGTACAGACCTCCACTGAAGCTCAGAAAGGCCGGAAGTGGAAAGGAAGGAGGAGTGGAGACAGCATGTGCAAGGCATGAAGGGAAAAGACCACAGTGCTCCTGTCAGATGCTCAGCCCTCAGATGCTGGGTTCCACATCTTTAGATTCAACCAATGGGGACCGAAAACATCGGAACAAGTATGCATCACTACTGAACATGTGCAGATTTCTTTTCTGTGTCATATTTCCTAAATAATGCCATCAACAACTACTGCCATAGTATTTACATTATCTGAGGTACCATAAGTAACCTAGAGGTAACTTAAAGGGCACAGAAGGTTGGGCATTATATTATATACAAATGCTGCATTATTTCACACAGGCACTGGAGCACCCATGGGTCTTGGAACCAATGCCCTGCAGATGATAAGGGAGGACTCTGGTTCCCAGCCTGGCTGGCCATTGACAAGAGGCTGCTTGGCTCCTTGCCCTGCGTGGGGGAGGGGGGCCTCCTGAGGCAGATAGGAGCTCACTGGCCCCAGGCAGCAGCTCCTGAGTCCTCGCCTCTGCCCTCAGGAACTGCAGCCTCTCCTTCCAGCCTCCCTCTGCCCCTTCCCAATTAGCAGGGGGAACTTGGCTCCTGGGACGCCGATGGGCCTTCCCTCTTGCTGGAATCTTAACATCGCATGAATCACAAGTCCCAAGCAGCCCTGGCATGGTGGTCAGGGTCAGGGTGAATTAAAACAGTACGTGATGCTGACTGGCTACAGTCAGGGGATGCTGAGGCCAGCCGAAGAGGTTGCTCACGCTTGTCACTGGTAAGGAGGGTACTTCAGAGGCTGTTGATCCCAGACTCCTTCCTTGGAGAGCTTTGAACACTTTGCCCACATTATCCCATCATCATACTCTGGAGAGCTACCTTTTTTATGGAGCCCTTTACTCCAAGAATAATTTCATTTAAGCATTGGCTGGCTTTCTGATGTATGGTTAAATGGTGACCCAAGATCTTGCAGCTGCTCAGGATGCAGGTGTTGTCTTGTTCGCTGGGACCTTGTGGTAGTAGCATCATCGGAAAGAATGACCCTGCTCTGAGGGCACTCTGTGGCCCCCAAGTCTCCCCTAGTCTCTAGAACAAAGCACTGACCCATCTGGGTGATCGCGGTGCCCACTGGGTGCCAGACGCTACCCTGGGGCCTGGGGAAGCCTCCAAGGTGCATAGACGTTGTGTCTGCAGGCCAGCCCCAGTGGCCCCGAGACCCCTTCCTCAGACTCTCCCAGCTTTGTGACCCCATCAGCGATGCCCACACACCGAAGTCACCACACAGTTCCCCTTTCTAAGCTTCTGTAGTGCCCATTGCACCAGTCCCAGCGCCTACTGCTTTTTAGTTTTAATTCACTCGGCAGTCATTTATATGTGCTAGGCACTGGGCACACGTTAATATGCACGGCGCCTTCATGAAGTCACCCAGACCATGTACCCTCTCCCCAAAGACTTGGACTCACAAGGTGGCGTTGTGAGATGACAGGGCCACAGTCAGCAGTACTGAGGTGTCACCAGTTGAGTAACGGGGACAGTCATTCAGTCCCTTCAGGTGGAAAGTGGAAAACACGCTTCCTTGCCAGGTGGGGTGGTGTATAACTGTAATCCCAGCACTGGGCAGGCTGAGCCAGCCAGATCACTTTGAGTGTGAGGCCAGCTGGGCTGTATAGTAAGTTCAAGAGCAGCCTGAACTACATGGTGAGACCCTGTCTCAAAAGAAAAATTGCTTACCTACCTATCTGACAGAGGATAGACTCAATTAGATGAAATTAAGTATATAAAGCCATTTCTTAGGTTATAAAGTCCTAGGCCAATAATGTTATCATGATATTTATCTCCTGTCTCCTAAGAATGGCTAGCATAATCCTGGACACTTCGTAAATATCAGTTAATTTAAATTGAATTGATTTCTTGACCCCACCTACCACCTTCTGTGGGTCCTGGAGCCCACTGTACACCCTAGCACTGAGAAGGCATGCCCATCTGCTGGGTCGAGTGAAAGGGACGCAGAAGTGCCTTGGGCCTGTGCTTATGGCGCCGACTCTGGGTGCCCACTGGGAGGCTGGCCTAACAGAACTGCAGGCACTGGGGAGCTCTGTCTAAGCCCAAGGCCCATTCACTGTCTTTGAGGAGCAAACATGACACTTTCCATAGCTTGGGCTCCCAAAGCAGGAGGGTTGCAGGGCCAGGGCGGTTCCCATGACATGGGGATGTCTCCAGAGGGACCCAGCTGCTACCTGCCCGCTCCTCACCAGCCCTTCACCTCTCGTTTCAGCACCCCTACCCCACAGAGGACGAGAAGAGACAGATCGCAGCCCAGACAAACCTCACGCTCCTGCAAGTAAACAACTGGTGAGTTACCATCACCTGCCCAGCGGCTCTCAGATCCAAGGGCCACATGCTTGGCAAAGGAACGGATAGCAGGGGGAAGAGACAGAATGCCCGGACTTGCTTCAGGCTCAGCCCATCTGGCTGCCAGGCCAATTCTCCTTGTTGGGCCAGTGGCAAAATCAACATTGGCGCCTACGGATCCATCTGCAGCTTCTTTGCGCCCTCTGCTGGTCAGTTATGTCGGGCACATCCCTGGAATTTTCTGACCGAATAGAGTCCGGCCCCACCTGTCCCGCAAAAATGGGGGAAAATTCCTAGGCTTATACCTGGCGGTCAGCTGGGCTGCCCCGCTTCCGTGTGAACTGAAACAAAAGCATTCTACTAAAGTCAGGAGCAGGAAGGAGGGGAGAGAGAGAGCCACCATTCTCAGGGCTTTTGGCTTTCCCTGTCTGCTCGTGTCCAGCCGGATGGGAATGGACTCTAGAGACAGGGTCCCAGCTCTGAGCCTTCAGCCCTCTGCAGAGAAGTCAGAGGTTGGTGCTCACGACTTCAGTTTTTTTCCTCCTCTGTTCCATCCTGACAGAGTTTGACTGCATTTCTGACCTCTCCACATGTGTTTTTCCCTAATTGCTTGGTGGGGACCAAGCCCCAGGGGATTCCATGAACTCCTTAGTAACTGGGCCTTTGTCTCTGTTTCTACCCCCTAAACTGAAATGCCACCCACTCTGTCCAGTGAAGTCTGGGACAGCCCAGCTCTGCCCACTTCCAGCCGCCACCAGCGTTGCCCCCACGGGGACTAACCAGGTCACCACTTTTACCCCTGGGCAGGTTCATCAATGCCCGGAGACGCATTCTGCAGCCCATGCTCGATGCCAGCAACCCAGACCCTGCCCCCAAAGCCAAGAAGATCAAATCTCAGCACCGGCCCACCCAAAGATTCTGGCCTAACTCCATTGCTGCCGGGGTGCTACAGCAACAGGGCGGCACCCCAGGGACAAACCCTGACGGTAGGAATGGGGGAGCCCAGGGTGCCTGAGGGGAGGGCTCCTGGAAAGAAGATTCGAGGATCAGCTCCTTGCTCGTAACTTGCGGCTGTCCTGTACAATTATCCCTCCCTGGTCTCCAGGAGAGCCTTAAAGAAGGGGACGGCCTTGCACCCCTTATCGCAAGCCAAAGCAGCCTCCAGGAAGTGAGAGTGGAGGCTATTGGAGTCAGTGGCTGCTCCGCAGAGCCCCTCTTCCCTCCTCCACCCGCCCCCACTGCTCAGCACAGTCGGTGCCCACACAGCTCCCCAAGACCCAGGCCGTCTATAAATACCGCGCAAGCAGCTGGCTTGCGAACAGAGGCCAGGAAGAGCTCCGCTTTCCCAGCTTCTGCCTCCCAGCCCCACACCACTCTCCTGACTGCCAGCCCCTAGTACACAATGAATGATTCAATCCCACAAACGCTTTAGCGCTGGGTGTGTGAAGCTAGCACACGGGTGTGTGAGCAGTGGGGTGGAGGTGTGCGAATGTGCACACATGCATCCGTGCATCCATCCTTACCTGTATGCGGTTGTGCAAGGTTCAGTACGGGAGCAGCAGCTTATACTGAAATGTTGAATCTGTTGCAATAACCAGACATGGGGCAGGGCAGCTGGAGAGTCTCGAGGACAGTCGCTGTGTGACAGTGTGCTAATGACTTCACTGACGGACGCTGTTTCAGAACCATACCTGCCTTGCAGAATGATTAGGAAATCAAAAGCGCTTCACCTCGCTCGAGGTGTGATCTAAAAATATGGTGAATGTGGGCTGGTGAGATGGCTCAGTGGTCTAAAGCATCTCCTTAAGCAAGCTTAGGCAGCCACAAGGACCACGGTTCAATCCCCAGCACCACGTGCTGCGCCAGCCCCTCCCCCAGAGCAGGCTGAACCGGCCATAACATAAAAAAATAAATTAATTAATTAAATTAAATTAAAATTTTAAAAACTATAAAAATATGGTGAATGTTTACATTTTTAAAAATGTTCTAATGCTAAACATGCATCATTGTTCAGCTCTCTTTAAAATCTTCCCCACCCTTTGAGTACACTTATCCCAACCACCCGAGGCCGTTCAAGAAGTCCTCTTTAAGACCTGTCTTTGGTGGCACTGTTGTGGCTACTTCAGTGTCCTGAACCAATTCAAACTGTTTACCTTTCATGGTCTTTTTTTTTTTTTTTACTTTGGGGAAGAATCAGAAATCACCTGGTGTCAAATCTGGGGAATAATATTGATTAGGATGCACCCTAAGGTGTTTATTTGACAGAAATCGCCATAAGTGTTTGATCCACGAGGGCTGGTCAAGAAGAATACATTTAATGTTTCAATGAAAACATTGGGCCCAGCGGGATGGCTCAGTGGTCCAAAGCGCCTGCTTGGGAAAGCTTGGGTGGCTTCAGGGACCACGGTTCAATCCGCAGCACCACATGCTGCACCAGCCCTGCCCTCGGGGTGGGCTGAGCCGGCCATAAAAATGAGTGAATAAACAAAGGTTCTGAAACAAGAAAAAAATAAAATAAATTCTTTAAAAAAAAAAAAAATGAAAACATTGATCACTGCAAAAGACACACTGCCATTCAGCTCTTCCAGAACACTCCCTTGTCTCACGCACACTTAGCTCGTCCTTCTTGACAGTGTGTCTTGTACTGTAACCAGCTTTTCCTCATCTAAGTGCTCCCTCTCTTTCTCACCCTCTCCCTTGCACTTATATGGGTGAGGCTGGGGACATGGTGACCAGAATGCTGCTGCTCAGCGTGGGGACAGGAAGCAGCTGAGGAGAGGGTGTAGAGGAATGGGCTGGCTTCGGGTTGGGCACTCTTGGCTACAGGGAGCCAGCCACCCGATGACCCTGTCCACTGAGCCTTGTTCAACATAGAGGCCACCGGGCGAGCCTGGCGATGGCCTCCATGTGGTTGTGACTTCTGCCCTCTCTCACGCAGGCTCCATCAGTTTGGACAACCTGCAGTCCCTGTCCTCAGACAATGCCACCATGGCCATGCAGCAGGCTATGATGGCTGCGCACGATGACTCTCTGGATGGGACAGAAGAAGAGGATGAGGACGAGATGGAAGAAGAGGAGGAGGAGGAAGAGCTTGAGGAGGAGGCTGATGAGCTGCAAACGACGAACGTCAGTGACCTGGGCTTAGAACACAGTGACTCCCTGGAGTAGTCACAGCCCACGTGCTGCTGATCGCCGAGCAGTAGAGGGGTGGCATCAGGAGGGTTCTGGGTGGGGGGAGGACATGGCCAGACAGCACTGAGGAAGCTGGGCCCTTGCTTCCCCAAATCAATAGCTTGAGGAGGCACAGAACAGATACCCTGCTCTTTCCTGACCACCGGGCTTCAGCAAACACGAAGTCTGCTTCCCTAGAACTGGCGAGGACTCCATCGGCAGAGCCATCAAGCAGTCTTTAGGGAAAGACAAGACTGAGATCTGCATCGATCCAATTCTTGAGGACAGATGGTGCTAGTGGACCCCGTGGAAGGACCTGATTGTGTACAAGCCCTGCCCTGGTGTTGTTTGCAGTGTAGACTTTTGCCAAGAGATGACTTAAGAGGGAAGGGTGACACCACCCCCTCACCCCAAGGATTTATGCTGAAAGGCAAGAGGGATCCCAAAAGCATAATCAGAGGCTGGGGGGGGGGCTGAAGCAACAGGTCTTGCAGACCAGTGTGGGAGCTGGACCCTGGAGGACTCCAGCTCAGCCCCAGGGCCTCTCTGTGGGCACAGTCACGACAGATGTGGGAGAGCGGGAAGGGAGCCGGCAAGGCCTCCTCCTCTTTCTCCTGGAAACACATTGCTAGCTGCTGGGCTCAATCTGTAAGAGCTGGAGGAGTGCTCTGTCTGGGTTAGCTCCAGGAGTACCTGGACTAGGAGCCATATCAAGGTGACTTTGGGACGACAGCTGTCCCTAGGTGGTCACAGGACTCAGTTCCTATAACAGCAGGACAATGGTGTCTTACCCTAGATGTTCCCATCATCAGATGAAGCGCCTCAGATGCTCCAGGCCCTCCGCAGACCTTTGGAGAGCAGAGCCAGAGTGACTTGGAAGCTTCCCACCCTGTAGGCCAGTGCGGTTGTTCCCTGCTTTCCGGCTGACCCTAGGAGCCTGCAGCCTCTCTTCTTTGTTTTGTCCTTCAGAGAAGACAAGAAAAGCATGGGAAAGAAGCAGCGGTCGATGGAAGGGAAGCCAGGGTTTGGAGAAGGTGCCGCACCCTTCTTTTCATCAGTCTCCAAAGTGGCAGAGGGTGGTGGCACATGGGAGCCTGCGAGCGCTCCCCACCAGCCACCCCACTGCTTGGCACACCGTATTGTACACAGCGCTGGAGGGGCTAGAGCTCTCACGAGGAGGGGGCTTCCCATCTGCCCTCTGCACCTTCTCCCAGCCCAGCTTCCAGGCTCCCGTCACGGGCCCCCGTCCTGCTCTCTCCCACCCTATGGCTGTGAAGGACTGGCCTGATCACGCGTGTTTCCCCCGGGGTTTAATTTGACGGACATGCAGTTTCATTTGTAAATTGCACACCAGCCCTCTTCTTCAGCGGCATGATGTGGGTGGCTACCTGGCTCAACCAGAGGGAGCCTCGGGGTCCTCTGGGGCTTCCCCTCCCCTACTGGTTGGGGCAGAGCATAAGGACAGTCGCTTTCCTGAGGTCTCCCCAAAATGAATGTATTTCTCCCCCCAAAAGAGCTGATATTTAATGTTTTAATAGGGATTTTTGAGAAACAAATAACCTTATTTATAATCTGGGTGATCCAATCATTTTTTTACTCCCTTTTGATGCCATAGGTAGAGGAAAGTCTAGCTTTTTTGGCGTGAGACTTTTGCAATGTGCAGTGGGATAAAATGCATTTCTTCTTCCGGTTCATTTTTCTTGTTGAATGCACACACACACACACACACACACACACACACACACTCGCCTCTCTGGCAGCATCCCACCCGCACAGGCACACCCACTCCCACGTGCCCACACCGCTTCCTCCAGCCCAGCCCCACCCACCTGCCTAATGTTATGCAGCCTCCCTCCGATGTATCCACCAACCCAGCACTGAATGTGGCCGAGAAGTTTCAGTAAATCTTCTTACCTATCATGACCCTGGTGCGCAACTCTGTTTCTGTGGCAGCTGTGCAGGTCCCTTCGTTCTTCAGGGGGACCCTGGGCCCTACAGAATCTGCAGACCTCAGCGTCTGCTCCACTTCAGTGACTACCCAGAAAGGGGCGTCGGGGAAGGCTCTGTGGGCAACCTCAGTTCCTCCCCAGCCTGTCCTGGGAGGAAAATGGTTAAATTCGGCACTTTACTTTGCGAGTGTCTAACTGCAACACGAAGAGGTTGTAGAGGACAGCAGGAAGCTCCATGCTGCCATCGCCTGACACATTGCCCCTCCTGCAGTGCAGAGTCCCCATTCTCCACCTCCCCGTCAGCACCTTTGTGTTCCCCATCTCCGTCCTGGCCACCACACCCCCTTGTGTCATTCGTGTGTCATGAACGGAACTGGCTCCCCCAAGGCACCACACCTCGGCCTCCCTCAGGCAGAGTGGAAGGTCCCGGCCAACCGGAGGAGGCGCGCTCTTGAGTCACCTGTAGCCCAGGACTACGTCTGGGGAGGATGGGGAGGTTGCCCTAGAAGGTCGCTGGGGCAAGAGGTTGTTTGGGGCAGCTTCTGTGAGGAGCTTTCTGGTCAGCCTGAGACTGGAGCTTTCCTGCCCTGGTCACACTGCTGCTGATCTGGGCAGAGCGCCTGCGTGAGCGGGGGAGGCGTTCCCAGGCCCTACTCGTGAAGGCTGTAGAATGTGCGCAGGTCCCTGGGCCTCCATAGCGGGGGTGGAAAGGAGGAAAGGAGCGCTTGCACAGCGGGACGCAAGCGGCTCTGATGGGGGTCACCATTTGCCCAGAGCCCAGTTCCGCCATCGCCTGGAGGGAGTTCTGCGCAGCCAGCAGGGGCCTCCTCACTCTGGGAAGAAGGAAAAAGTCAAGATCTGCAGGAAGACGATGCATTAGAAGCTCACTGTCCGGGCTTTTTAAGCATCATTCCCAAAGAACAATTTTAAAGATGAACTACCAAGGAAAAGATCTGTAAGCCAGTTTGCCTCACATTAACTGCATATTATATTTCATTAGGACAATTTCATAATGTACTGCAGTATATTAAAGACTCTGAAAAGTCCTGCTGAGAAAGAAACCTCTGAAGCTTGGTTTCAGATACTCCCCAGATTTGGGGGGTACCCGCCCCCATCAAGTACGTAATATCTATTTGATAACAGAGTTTTTGCCAAACACACATTAGCGAATACTGATCTGAAATTGGAAGCTGTAGCCCAGTAATAGCCAACTTGCTCAGTCTGCAAGAGGCTCGAGGGTAGATACCTAGCACCACAGAAAAGAAAAGAAGGAAGGGACAAAGACAGAAAGGGAAAGAGGGAAGAAAGGAAGGAAGGAAGGAAGGAAGGAAGGAAGGAAGGAGGGAGGGAGGGAGGGAGGGAGG
>PVJA010034590.1:0-22443 GCA_004027025.1 Myocastor coypus | reverse complement strand
GAGGAGGAGGGGGAGGAGGAGGAGGAGGAGGAGGAGGAGGAGTTCTCACACGCCAAACAGCCCACTGTACTCCCTGCCTATGCTGGCCTGTAGGCCCCACAAAGCTAGGCAGAAGAGCAGCTTCCTGAGCCAATCACAGTTTCAGGATGGAATGTTAACTCCCTTTGCCAGCAGTGGTCTGCGATGGCCCATGACCTAAGGGTCCCCACTGCAGTGTGACAGTGACTGGGAAAAAAAAAAAAAAAAAAGGACACTAATAAGTGCATGACTTCATATATGATAATATAAGGTTCACTGGTGAAACTGAATGTACCGCCAAATTCAGAATGCTACTAGTAGTATTCTCTAGTAGATCTTTTACTGCCTTTATGAGTTTGTTTTTCCCAAGTCTCTGCACATTTGACACTCATTGGTCACTTACTAAAACACCTGCTCTTCCACAGGAAACACGAAGATGAAAGAAACAATATTCTGCTGGAACTTACTCCTTTCACAAGGAATCATAACTTCTAAACAAAATATCTTGATTTACATTCATCATTCCAATCTTTCAGCCAAAACTTATTTCTTTCTTGCCACAAAGATTGCTCAAAAGTAATGTCTTGGCAGTTGTGTGAAGTTCTCTTCTAGACAAGCCCCCAGTTAGCACAAGGGCCAAGGAGGGAAAACAAGCACAACACATAGCACCAATGTGACCTTTAAATTTCCATCTCCACAGTAAGCACAAAATAAATGTGCAAAATTAAACTGAACACTGTTTTATTCAATCTGGTCTATCAAAATATTATGTCTTAGTACATAAACAGTGTGAAAGTATTAAGGAGATATTTTTCATTTTTTCATTCTAAGTTTTCAAAGTCTTACGTGTATTTTACATTTGTACAATGGCTCAGTTTGGACTAGCTGCATTTCAAACACTCTGTAGCCACATGTGGCTGCCTTCTTAAGCAGCCCAGTTCTAGAAAATCAGTGTCTTCCTGCAGAACTGTTTGATCAGTTCTTTCCACTGTAATTTACTGGCATGGCTGTTGTTTCTCGCGTATATCCCATCATGTTAACTCTGTCACAGTCTGTGTTAAAATACCCCAATTTACTAATAATAACTTCCAGAGAGCTTTTATGCTTGAAATGTTTCTTATTCCTGTCTTATATTTTAGGGTTCCCATATCAAAGAAAGAATGTGATATTGAGGCCTGGGGCTCTGATGCACTTCACTTAACATTATGGTCTCAAGCTGCACTCAGTCTCCCACAAATGATGATTCGAGTTTACCTTCCCTTGTGGCAGAGTAGTAGCTCCTTGTGTATACATACCACATTTTCCTTATCCACTCTTCTGTCAGTGGACACGCTGGCTGCTTCCTAGACTTAGCTATTATGAACTATGCTGCTACAGCCTTGGGTATGCATGAATCACTGCCATGTGGTATTTTAAACTCTTACATACCTAGGGCAGGGGTGCAGCTCAGTGGCATGCCGCCTGGCAAGCGTGAGGTCTTCAGTTTGATTGCTTCAAACACTTCATCATTGTTGGTGGAAATGACCTCTATGGAAATCAGTATGGAGATTCCCCAAAAAAACTAAAACTAGAAATTTCATTTGACTCACCAATTTCTCTTCTGGGTATCTTCTTCTCCTTCCCCTTGGCCTCCTTCTCTTTCTCCTCACCCTCCTTCTCGTCTTTCCTCTTTTTCTCTGAAGTGTTTGTTTACCTCTCCGACATTTGTTATTGTTCAGATTCTTGAAAAAAGACATTCTTTTTGGAGTGAGATGGAACCTCAGTGTTGCTTTAATTTTCTGTGCTAAGTATTCTAAATAAATTAATCTAAACTCAACTTAAAAGGCTGATAATATTATTTTCCTTCTATAAATGTTAAAGCCAGGAATCTCAGAAGTAAATAATTTGCCTACGATTCTACTATTAGGACACATCTACCTCTAAAAAGCATGCATTTGTTCTCTACAGCAGGGATCTACAAATATTTTCTGTGAGGAGCCAGATAATAAATAGTTCATCCTCTGTGGGCTGCACATTCATGATTGTAGCTATTCAGCTCTTCCATTAGAACATGAGTGCCGCCGCAGACTACTTGTAAATAGGGGAGGATTTTTATTACAACAAAACCTTAATAGGCATCCTACTAGATTTATCCCTGGTCTAAAGTTTGCTGATCTTGGTATATGGCATGCTGTCACTCCATTCCACTCTAACAATTCTCAGGAAATGTGGCAAAGTATTATATGTACAGAATATCTTAACAGCCATATGTGCATAAATTGTTGGAATGAGATAAAATATTACTCATCATTTTGAGACAGTTTTTAAAAACAAAGAACCCCATTAAAATCAATTCTGCAAAATAGTTTCTGTTATTCTTTTTTTTTTTGTGTGTGTGTGTGTGTGTGTGTGTGTGTCTTTTTGAGACAAGGTCTCACTATGCAGTTGAGGCTGGACTTGAGCTCACTTTTGTAGCCCAAGCTGGTCTCTAACTTGCACCAATCCTCCTGCCTCAGCCTCCCAAGTGCTGGGATTACAGGCGTGCACCACCACGCCCGGCTAGTTTCTGTTATTCTTGAGGGATAGGGTAACTTCCTACCTTTAGACCCCAGCATCACATGTTAGCTTCTCAGAGGTGTTAAAGGCTTTGCTCTGTGGCCTGCAAATTAAGTGCTCTGATTATGCCCATTTCACCACAACCCCAAGCTGAGTATTCAGGCCCATTGATAACCCAAAAAAGCCGGGCGTGGTGGCACATGCCTGTAATCCCAGCACTCGGGAGGCTGAGGCAGGAGGATCAGTGCGATTTTGAGACCAGCCTGGGCTACAAAAGTGAGCTGAAGGCCAGCCTGAACTGCTTAGTGAGACCCTGTCTCAAAAAGACAATAAACAAATAAATAAATAAATAAATAAATAACCCAAAGAAACAGTTATCTATATGAAGTAAAGGTTGCTCTCTGAGAGGAAAAACTAGAAGACAAGGTGTATGAGTTAGAACAAATATATGTACAATTATTCTAAGTCCCATAAAAGTTCTGGGGCCCTTATAAATAGCATATAAGATATAAGCTAAGTTTTGGCAGGATTGGTGAACGAATAGGTATATGCATGCATGGATGGATGAATAGATAGAACAGAAGATAGATCAACCAATAGAAGAGAAAAGATTATCATTCAACAATAAGATTGTTCAACAATAAAGAGAATATAGGAAAATGCTGGGCTTCCTACGTGTCACCCAAGGAGCAAGCTGCCCTTTCAACAACTGCAACACTCTCATCCATCTAGTAGAAAAATCCTTGCCATGAGTCTAGACACTGCAAACCATGGCAATAAACTTCCAGTCATACAACCAATTCCACTTTGTTCTCATTTCCAGGGCTGGGGATACAGCTCAGTGGCAGAAGTACCTGCCTGTGCTCGTCTCCAGCACCTGATGATTATTGTTTGTTTTCCCATGAAGCTTCACTGCACAAGCAGATGTGTTCATTAACCTTTGATAGCTGTCTTGTTTTCCCAAAACTGTTCTGTATTATAAATGAACTACATGGTCTCTGTCATATATTTTGGCTTCTGAGAACCCTAGTTCATGTGGGTTTATGATCCTAGGTCAAATCTATCCTGAGACAAAAGAAGAACGACCTAGTTTTTGTCTTTTTTGTTTTTTGGGTTTTTTTTTTTTTTTAGTTTTTGTTCTTTAGAGATGACAGAGAGACCTCTCACTACTCATTTCCCAAAGAGAATGCTTTTCTTAGTCTTGTGCACTTCTCTTGCCCGGAATATAAGTTTAGAAAAAAAAGTCAAACAAAATTTCAGTTTCTGTATGGGTAAGCTCTCACATTGCTGGGTCAAAATAGCAGACATGATTTATTTGGCTTATCATTGCACAGATTTCAGCCCAGCCTCAGCAAGCTCCAAGAAAGAGGTATCATAGAAAAAAAAAAAAGAATGGCATGCAAAGGTGTTCACTTCACGGTGGTCAAGAGGCAGACCACACGGGAAAGGCACCAGAAAGAAATACACACTCGAAACACATGCTCCGCCCAGAGACCCAGCTCCTCCAACTGGCCCTCCCTCCTCACAGCGCGTTCAGCTGTGAATATCAAAGGATTAAGCCACCACTGCTAAGTGTGGTGTTCACACAATCCAGTCACTGTTTCAGAAGTCTCAGAGTCCAGCCAAGGCGACATTCCGCCTCTGTCAACATGATGCACAAACGCATCTCCTTGAATCATACTCAATTCCAAATACAGACAATAGCAAGGGTGCCGCGTGGCTATCCTGTCTACAGCCAGAAACACACTAAGCCTTCACCTGCATCTCCATAGCTTGAGCATTGCTCAAAGGTTGAAGTCAGTCTCCCCTGAGACTCAAGGAAAACACTTAGCTGTGAACTTTCATAGAAGTGAAAAACAAGTTATATATTCCCTAGACACAATTACATGGGGTAAACAGGGTCATTACAAAAGGGAGGACTAGAAGAAAAAAGAGAAAAGAAAAATAGCACAAAAGTAACACAGAAACCTAGCACGGCAAACATGAAATCCTGCAACCCCACTTCTAGCACTTGGGATACACAGTGGTGAGAGGTGAGTTCCAAAGTGCTTAGGTGGCCCAGCCTCTATGATCTTGCTGGTCACACCTCATATGCCTTATGCCTTCAGTCTCAAGTCTGGCTTTGCTTGCTACCTGTAAGTTTCCTCAGTAAATGTTCCATGTTCCATGTTCCTGGCATCTCTGTATTACCGGCAATTCCACTCTACCTTCAGCTTCATCCCCCATAAGTTTCATGCAGTACTCTCTCAAAAGTACATTGCCTGGCTTCCTAGGCCCTCCTTGAAATTATGTGCAGAAGTGTCCCTCCCAGATCTTGCATTCTGCATGAAGTAAAATTAGCACCACATGAACAAGACTAAGGTCTGCCACCAAGAGAAGCAATACCTGGGCCCCCTTTGACCATGACTGTAGTGGTCTGTTAATGTCTGGATTGCTGAACATGGTGACATGAATCCCAAGGAACTAATTCCGTGGTGGTTCTTCTCAAATAACAAGTCTTTTCTCAAATAATGGGCATACACTTCCTTATTTTATGAAAAATTAAAGAAATGTTCATAGCAAAATATGAGAACAACAGTTAATACTCTGTGCATCATTATTTTCAAAGTTATTACTTAGAACACAAGATGTAGCCCAATCCCTTCTCAGCCTTTTGGCTAAAATCAAGCGAAGATGTGGACCAAAAATATTCTTACAAAGAACACACACAGATAATAACAGAACTTTGCTTTCAATGAGCTAAGATAAACTGAGTGTATAAACAAAACAATACACATATAAATTGAAATATTATTGTAACAGACTAGATAATTTTGGTTTACACTTTGTACTCTTCAGCCAGAAATGGGTAAAGACTCACTGATTTCTGAATTCACAGTGTTTCTTCTTGTCCTGGTTCAAAGTGTGTGGTTTCTCTTTAGTGGTGTTAACTCCACCAGCAACCATACCTTCTCTGGCCCCAAAGTTATACAAGATTTTTTCTGGCCAAAATTTAAGTTTTTCTGATCTTTCTATACTTTTTGCTCCATATTATCACTGTACAACTCGCTAAAAGCATCCAGCAGTACACATGCTACAGTCTGAATTTTGGGCTGCACTGAAGTTTCCTCTGTATGATCCTCTAGTCTATAGCCCTTAAATTCAGCTTTCCACAGAGTTTCAGATCCCAGTCAAGGTGTACAGGAGTTCTTTTCCAGAGGTAGCATGCATGCTTTGAATCCAGTTTCCTATAGGGCCCCCTTCTGAAACATTGCAGCCCAGGCCTCTACCGTCTGCATATTTATCAGTATTCTGATCTTCTCAGTTGATCAGAAACACTCATCACACTGTGCTCACAGCCTTGTACGTGTTCTCTAGCCCACATCTCCACACTTTTCCATATTCCTTTCAGAAAGTAGTTCCAAAGGCTTTTGAACCACCCAGCAGGAAAGTTTAACCATGAGACATAAAATGTAAAACTAGATTTAAGCTGTAAAAGGCTTACATCAACAGCTTCCAACATTGCCAATTTTACCAATAACCCACTGCAATTATCAAGCATTGGATTATGTATACAACTACTTTCTCTTAGTTCAATGAGAAGAAATTTTTTTGTACCAATAATGATTAGAAAAATTATCACGTCTACGCCCTGTGCTCTATATAACTACTAGGAGGACAACAATATGCATTGTATGAAATACTGGAGACGAAACTGTCACAATGTTATTTCTTATTAAATGTAATAAAAGAGAAATATGTGATCAGGAATAAAAACAGTAATGACTAGGATTCTACAAGACCAATTATCTGTACTGGTCAAATTTCCTTTTGCTGAAACAAAATTCCTGATACCCACAATTTAAAGGAAGAAATGATGGATTTCCCTCACAGTTTGAGAGGTTTCTATCCATGGTTGGCTGGCTCCAAGACGGTAACATCATGACAGAAGGACAGAGTGGGGCAAAACAGCTCTCTTCATGGTAGCTGGGGAAACCAAAAGACATTCCCTCAAAAGACACTTTCCCAGTGGCCTGCCTTTGACAGGGTCTCACCCCCAATAGCACTCACAGATGAGCACAGCGCCCCATGATACAACAACCTATCAGGGCTGGGGAAACAGCTCCGTGGCACAAGCGCCTGCCAGGCAAGTGTAAGGTCATGAGTTCAAACCCCAGTCCTGAAAAAAAAAAAAAAAAAAAAAAAAAACTGTATTCTAACAACCTATCTAAGAATTTGTTAGTGCAATGAAGATTAAAAAAAAAAATAAGATTAACAGTTACAGTTTCTTGCCTACATTACCTTTTTTCTTCTCTATTCTCCAAGCACACCAGTGTCCTAAAAAGTGGAGGATCTGCCTGCTGGTGACAAACAAGAGTGTACCACATATCCCCACAATCATGCACAGCCTTTCTTTCTTTCTTCATCCATCTCAGGAAGAGGCATTGCTAGCCTTCTTTTGCACCCACAAGCTCATTTACTCTATAATATGAACAGCAATGTCCTGAAATCCTTAATCTCCCTGACCTGACTTGGAAGACCTGGCTTATCTAAGCGCAACAGTGGGGACAAGAATGGGCTCCGTGAAGAATTAGCAAAGTAAGGCTGCAGCGCCTTGACAAGAGAAGAAAGGCTTTGGAGTCCCCTAAGAAAAGCTTCTTGACTATACCTCAGAGGACTGCCAAATACAAAACACAACCTCAGGGGAAGAATGAGAATCAGAGTAGATTATTACAGTGGGATCCTGGTTCACTGTGTCCCCTACCAACCCAAAGACCTCTAAATTTATGCTGAGCACCTTCCTGTTTGTCCCTATCAGTCTACCTCCCACAGCTTTCTCTGTGCACAGTGCTACCCTGTATGGGCTACAAATGGACTCTCTTGCCCTCTGGCTTCTTCAGCACAGTGAATAAAAGGAAACGGCAGAAATCAGAGGGTAGAAGGACAATGGGTCAAGGCAGTTATTATCTGAGCTCTCACCATATTGGGATGCCAGTGCTACTACTGCGTTCTTCTATGGAAGGCAACTCTGTATATATGAACACCCTCTCTGTGTCCCCATAATGACTTCTTCCCCTGCCTTACCAGACCTAAGATGCTAATTATCTTGGTTACTTTTGTTGCTGAGACAAAATACCCAACACCTGAACTCCCAGTCTGTGGAGGCTTCTGTCCATACTCAGCTGCCTCCAAGGGAGGGTGGCATGACACAGAGGTAACAGTTTAAGATGTTGGAAGACAGCAGAAAGAGCAAGAAAACAAGCAGTGAGATCAAGCCTCTTCTTCTCCCTTATATCATGTGCAGACCACACACACATTCTGGGGGTGGGCCTAGCTTTCCCATGTTCTCTATGCTCTTCTGCACAGGATGAGGATGTTTACAAAGCCAGGGCCCCGGCTCCCTGCTGAGTCTCTTAGTTAAACTTCTAAACTTCTCAGCTCCACCCAGTGTGTGCTTCAGGCCCTCGCTGAGCCCACATCTTTGCACATGCTTTAATGATCTCACCTCAGATTAGACAGATTGAGACACTGTTGCTTTTCTACCAGGGCCTTGCCCACCTGCCTCTCTCTGCCCAAATGCCCCTCCCTGGCCATCTCTGTCTCATGAGCTCCTGCTGATCCTTCAAGGAGGAGAAAATCATCACTTCCTCTGTGAGGAAGTAAGATAGATTTAAAAAAAAAAAAAAAGACTGATGACTGGAGCCCTGCAGATCCAGAACCATGTCCTGAAGATGAGGGTGACAGCACCCACCTGAAGGCTGTCCTGAGAAGTAAGTCTTTGAAAAATGCTACCTCCCATCTGCATGACACCAACAATGATTCATATAATTCTCTTGCTCCCATAATAGCATTGTTAACAGCTTTACTAAAATGACCTCCATGTAGAACAATTCACCCATTTATACTGTATAATACATGAAGAACCTTTTGTATATTTGCGGGGTTGTGCTTGCATCACCATAATCAACTTAAGCATTTTCATGACTCTGAAAAAGAAACTCCACTTCCCGATTCAGCATCCTTTCCTCTACTCTCCTCCCTGGCCATCCCTAGGCAACTGCTGATCTACTTTTTGTGACTATAGTTGTGTTGATGCTGGGCATTTCACATAAGTGGAATCACATAGTATGTGGCCCTTTGTAACTGCTCGCTTTCATTTGGAGTGATTTTTTTCAGGGTTCATTCATGTTGTACTAAGTATTAGTATTTTGCTCCCCTTTACTGCCAGGTAATTTCCACTGTAGGAACAGATCATATTGTATTCCATTCACCAGCTGATGGGCATTTGGGTTGTTTCTACTTTGGGGATATCGTGAGTAACGTTTCTCTGAGCAGTGGAGCTGTGACCGCACAATATAACCATCATTTGTTAACACGCCCGTCCGCTCTTTTACTCTTTCCCCACTCCCTTGTAAGTAGAGCGGCACTTTAGAAAATGAAGAACTGTGCGGCCAGTTGATCCTAAAAGATGAATGTGAGCTTATTGATGCTCTGGCTCACAGAGGGCTGAGGGATGAACAAGGCTAATTATTCTCTAACACTAGATCTTAGTATATCCTTGTATAGCCGAGAAAGTGGAGACAGAAAATAAAAATCAATGTAGAGTCTGATGGGTCCTATGTTCCAAGACTGAAAAATTGTATCATAAAATAGGACAGCCTGTGTAGGGGGCTTAAGTATAATATATAATAAATAAACTGCACAGCCAGGCGTGATGGTGAATGCCTGTAATCCCAGCACTTGGGAGGCTGAGGCAGGAGGATCAGTGCGAGTTCAAGACCAGCCTGGGCTACAAAAGTGAGCTCAAGGCCAGCCTGAACTGCATAGCAAGACCCTGTCTCAAAAAGACAAAAAAAGAAAAACAGAAATGAACTGCAGGAGGTTCTGGATATCTGAATGCATAGTAGGGTTTTGAGGATGTAATGTTACGATGACTGAAAGAGGATTCCTGAATCAGGATTAGGCAAACATCACAGCTTTAAAACATCGAGGTCTCAGCTATTATTAGGCAAGAGGAAGGAAGTAGGGGAGAGGCAAGGAGGATGTAACAGAGGGGAATATGGGAATGGATCTGATCAGAATACGTTACACACCAGTATGACAATGACACGTGGAAAACTAATGTTTTGTAGAATTAATATACATTAATATGTTTTTAATGATATCTCAGAAAACCACATGAGTTCATGCATCAGGTAAAGAGTGTAAATGTGAATCAAGAGAGAGGTGGGGGAGAAAATATGGTGGATTTAAAAGTTCCTGCAGAGGACAGACTAAGTAAACTGGATGGATGAAAGTGATATACACTGGTAGTGTATCTTTGCACCCACCCTGGTAAGGACCGTTCTGCCATCTTCCTCAGTCATTATGCTTATGACTCTGCGAATGTGAAACCACCCCGCCCCACCCCCATGACCTCTCTTGCTTAGGAAACTATGCAGGGTAAAGGAAATACTAGATACTAAGGTGACAACGTTAGTTATGTGTCATTTTCTAAATGTTGACAAGTGATGTCACAGCCACCGTGGCAGCAACCACAGCCTTTTCCTGTTCCTTATTACAATGACAAATGGCAGAGTTTGCTGGAGATGCTATCAGAAGAGATCAAGAGAAACTGTAAAACTTTTTGAAGTTCAAGAGAAAGGAGTGAAGGGCAAAATAAGGTTCAAAGGAGATTTTTTTTTTCATAAAAGACTCATACAATGAAAGATAGTTTAACTGGAATATCCATGATCTGGCCTCATACAGAATAATGTATTTTTAGATTTATATATCATAACCTCAAAGGAGCAAACTGATAAAAAGAATAAGAAAAAAAGGATCATAGCAAATTTGTAGGACCTTTAATATAATAAAAAGTAATTTAGTTCTACAAGCATATATATCCTACAAGAACTTTATGTAATGTAAGTGTTACCATGTAAACTAACTGAAGAAAGTGTGAAATGTCAGTCAACCTTTCGCATCCATTAAAGCAATCTGCACTAGCTTGAAAAGGGTGAGGAGTTGACATACAGCTAAATATTTAACAGAAGAAATACAACACATATATTTTACTCCTACACACAGAGTTTGCTTTGCCCTTGTACCCTGTAAAAGTAATACCTATGTAAAAATGATAAATTACTTTCTTTTGATAACTTACTTTTTAAATGAAATTTTTATTTTCCTTCCAGGAAATCCCTGTTGATCTGAGAGAGCGGGCTGTGGCAGAGGTTGCCTAGGCCAGGACTAACAAACAGCAGCGCACAAACCCAAGAATGGCACAGTGGCACAGCACAGATGAAAAGATGCCTCGGCTGCATTTTCTAACTCTAATTTCCTTTTCCTGCCTTCTCTTTCAGCCTTTATATCTGAGCCATGTCCTGCTCAGTAATAAATGACTTTTGTCCCATGAAATGTATGAGCTCTTCACAATATCAAATAGCACTAGAGCAAGGCATTCCTCTCCCATCTGTTAAAACCCTCAGCACTGGAGCTCCTGAACACCATTCATGTCAAGAAATCCATCCTCACTCATTATAATAAATGATTTTTTTAAAAGTCAAGGATACAAAAAATGTATATAACAATTGCATCACACACACCAGGATTTTTTATTACTTTTAATAAGAAATAACAATGAGACAGTTTCAAAACACACTTATACTACATCCCTAATAATTAATACAGTGCATATTCATGTCCCTATGGTAGTTATTTAAAGTACAGGATGCAGACATGGTAATTTTTCTAGTCATTATTGGTCACAAAAATTTTTTCTCATTGAACTAAGGGAAAGTAGTTGTATATATAGTCCAATATTCCACAATTGTAGTAGGTTACTGGCAGAACTGGCAATGTCAGAAGCTGTTGATTTAAGCCTTTTGCAGTTCAGCATACTAATCTAGCTTTACGTTTTCTGCCTCATGGTTAAATTTTTCTGTGGGACAGTTAAGGACAAATTAGAGCAAGACCTATATAACAGAACATGTAATTTTTGTATCTCCCAAGGTCAGTCAAATCCCCTCAGGATTTACCTTGAAACCATGTACAGTGCTTTGTAGAACTGTTGTCAGTGTCAGCTGTCTGGATGAGTCACAGTCATTGCTTGACCAGTTTGCTCTGTGTAACAGCCCGAGATAATGTTTTCTCTGTAAGTGATTCTCCTTAGGCACACTATACATCATCAATCCCTTTCCTCTGTGACCTCATAATTTCCTTGAACAGAAAATTTGGGACACCACTGAGTTATAGGATGTTATAGCATTGGCTCTCTTATGTCTTGAGTCCTCACTGACCTTGAAGGGCTAGGGTCAAAATATTGACTGTCCTTGTAGCCCTTCTTTTTCTCTTAATTTTTGATCTGTAAAGTTATGTTATTAACCCTCCAGGAGAGAAGCTTAGTGATACTATTACCCTACAACATAGGTACTTGAGCTTAATATCACTGTCTTTCTGAATAATAACATCTTAGACAACTTGAAATCAGTATTTTCCATCAATCATTGATATTCTAATAAATTCCTATAGGATATGATAAAAACAATTAATTACACATTTTTATGCAGAAATTTAGAAATCTAAGCATATACAAAATTGTAGCTGACCAATCCTATGGCATTTTTTGCTATCCCCCTACTAGGAAATTTTCCCAGAAGAACTTAAAACAACATATAGTTCATAGCAGCACAATTTGTGATAGCCAAATCTTGGAAACAACCAAAATGTCCATCATCTGAAGAATGGTTGAAAAAGGTGGGGTATTTTTATAGAATGGATATTATTCCACTATAATGAGAAACAAGAAGACTTCATGTATAAGTGAATGTATCTTGAACATATACTCATGAGTGAAATAAGCCACACCACATGTGTAAATCATAGAGGTCTCCCTAGTGTAAGAACTCAAAAGAAGAAATAAAAAGGGAAAGGCATAACACAGCTGAATGGAAATCAAGAACTTAAGGGTTAAACTATGAAGAGACAGCAAGCAGAAAAGATGGGAGACATGGCAGGAGCAAAACCATGCAATTATATACACAGGATGAAGAAGACAATGGTCCTAAGAACCTCCAAAAGGTTTTTGACACTGAGGATAGAAATACGTAACATTAAAACTATGCTTGGAATGCCTGTCATTCTGGTGTTATAGATGTGTGCCGCTGCTAATGTAATTTCAGCTATTCCTATGCTCTCTCTAAAATAAATGGTTGTTTTAGAAGAAAACAAAAAAAGGGTATTAAAAATGAGTAAGAGGTAAGGGGAAAAAAACTACAGGATGTTCAACTTCTGGATAAATGATAAACTTCATTAAAATAAGAGTTCAGAAGAGAAACACCTCTTACATTCAGCTAGATACAAGCGATATATTTTCTAGGAATTAGAAACGATCTGGTGTAAAACATAAGTCCCCTTAAAAATTATATTTGAGGGGCCCAGCGGGATGGCTCAGTGGTCTAAAGCGCCTGCTTGGGGAAGCTTGGGTGGCTTCAGGGACCATGGTTCAATCCCCGGCACCACATGCTGCGCCAGCCCTGCCCTTGGGGTGGGCTGAGCCGGCCATAAAAATGAGTGAATAAAAACAAAGGTTCTGAAACAAGAATAAATAAATTAATTAATTAATTAAAAAAATTATATTTGAAGGCTGGGTGTGGTGGCACATGCCTGTAGTCCTAGACCTTTGGAGGCAGAGGCAGGAGGATCAACACAAGTTCATCAACTCAAATTATATAGTGAATTCAGGGCCAGGCTGAACTACACAGACTCTGTCTCTAAGAAAAACTATAATTCGGAGAACAGTTGACTAAGTGTAGTGGTGCATGCCTGTAATCCCAGTGGATCATGGGCCTAAGGCAGGAAGATGGCAGGTTCAAAGCCAGCCTTGGCAACTCTGTGGAAGCCTCAGAATTAAAAACAAAAACTTTTTAAATGGCTGGGGATGTAACTCCATGTGACAGCCTTGGATTTAATTTCCAGTACTACTGGAAATAAAAAAGAACCATTGTATATAAAGGACTTAATGCTGCCAAAACACAATTTAAAGGTACATATTTAATTTTAATTTGAGACGCTGTAACAGAACTTCTAAAACCAATCACGAAATCGATGTTGAATGCAAATAGAAATGAGTTGAACAGAGGCGCTGACAGGAAACTCCATGGATCACAAGGATTGGTAGAATGAGCAGACACCTCTGCAGGAAGACAGTGGTAATAGAGTAGAGCAACGAGCAGCACAAAAATCAGGGGAAATCCATGCACACTAAGCCTCTTGAACTTCTGAGAACAAGATTAACAGCCGTATGTCAGGCAAAACTGATGAGCAGACATGGCCACCAAAGCATGCAATAGTTAAATTTTCACAGAAAAATCGAGAATGAAAAAGGACCTTTTCGCATAAGCAACCCAGAAGTCAGGGCAAGAGGAATTCCTCAAAGGAATGATCTGCCGCGTGGCCTTCTTTACCTCCTAGTTCGTTCTCAACCAGTCCGTTCTGACGCCCGCCTGCCCCGCTGAAATTTCTCTCCTAAGAAAAACCAGTGCCTTCTTGCTACTGAATTGATCAGACATGGTTAAGTCTTTGTCTTCTTGGATCAGCCTTGAACATCGAACACCACTGCCTACAGCTTGTGAGAAACACCTTTTTCCTCTCCTTTCCATTTTTTCTAAGTAATGTTACTTATTCTCCCTCTCTGGACTCTCTTTCTCCATTTTTTTTTTTTTGTTTGTTTGTTTGTTTCTTGCAGAGTCAGTGATTGAACTCAGGCCCTTGCGCTTGCCAGGCAAGCGCCTATTCTACTGAGCTATCTCCCCAGACTGTCTTTCTCCATTTTTAGCTTTGGACAGTCCTCCCACCTCTGCCCTTCTTGACTTCATTCTATGTGTGCAATTCCATGATCTGTCCAAGCTTCTGCAGTCATCAATATGCTGCTGGCCTCCAGGCCCAAATCTCCAGTGCAGCACTATCCCCTGAGCCCCAAACCAATATGCTTTATTTCCTGGGCATGGCTAGACCTGACCTCATAATGACTTTTCTACCTCAAACATGTTCTTCAGCCATTCCAATTCAATAAATGAAGACTCATCTAGTTAATTGCTCAAAACGGAAATCCCAGTTAATTTCACCTTTCTCTCTCTCTCTCTCTCTCTCTCTCTCTCTCTCTCTCTCTCTCTCTCTCAAATAGCACGTTGATTCAACATGTTAAATGTTTTCCACATCCCTGTAGTTCTCTCCACCCCTACTCTGTCACCTTAGGCCAAGCCACAATTATCTGCGAGCCACGTTCCTGAACTAGCCTTCAATTTGGCCTCCTAGCAACAAATTATGGCTCGCTCCCAAAATCCATTCACTCTGCACCCAAAGGGATCTTTCAAAATAAAAGGTCTGTTGTATTACCTACCCGAGCCTACCACCCAGAGCTATATAGAATTATCGTTTGGGCTCTTCTTTTAAAGTAATATCTTTAATGAAAAAAAAAGTAATAACCTAAACTTCAATCTTATGAAACCTCCTCCCTGCATAGTATAAACATCTTTATCTCTTTTGCATGAAATCTTTCAATATTGGCTGGTGTGACACCCCCTTCTTCACCCTGCAATGGCATAGAATTTTTTTTGTCTATATACTTTCTTTCCCCCTCACTTCCTACGTCTCAACCTGGCCACTATTGGCTAATGGCTCAAGTTTCCTCTTCTGAGTTGTCACTTCCTCAGCAAGGTGCTCTTTCTGCCATCACTGGATCAAATTATTCTAGCTATACATCCACTGTTGCCCTCTGAACTCAGGTAACATTCACCATTCTAATCGAATACTTGCTATCGGCCATCCACAGTGGACACAAAGTGACAGGAAGTCTTGAGCTATCACTTGCACTGCTACACTCTCAGGTTTTGTAAAAATGTGTGACATTAGTATATATTTAATAACTACTCATGGAGTTGAACCTAAAAGAGAAAATACTATGCATGCTTTAGCTGAATGAAATAAGGATTAAATAAAGAATAAAAATAAGACAGGCCATGCATTCTCCTTTGCAGCAAAACGTATCAAACACAACAGCAAAGTAATGGCCATAGAGCTTCCAGAGGAAAGGTTTGTGGCTCCAATGTTTTAATTCATACATGTGCTAAAGACAAGCAGAAAACAGAATTAGTCTAAGGTTGCAAACTGTGCCAGCAAAGTAGCTTTCCTCCAATGATGTTTACTTGTATGATTGGTGTTATATTAACAATGTCAGTACATGGGAACCACATGACACACATAAAGGTGTGCATGGCATAACATCGTGAACACGTTCTGGGCAATGCATTGGCAGGCAATTCACCCTTGTGTGACCATCACAGTACCGATTGACACACACTTGGGTGCACCAATCAGTCACTTCCGGCGGCCTCTTGTTGCAATCAAGGATGAGGTAAACACAAGACACTGGGGGCCCTGCTGGTGTACAGTGGTACACTGTCTTACCAAGTAGAAGACAGACACCATCAACTAAGGATTAAGAAGTGCTGTGAGGACCGGCCAGGTAGCTCAGCGGATTAAAGCGCTTGCTGCTTAGGCAGATGCAGAGACCAAGGTTTGATTCCCAACGTACAGTGCTGGCCCTACACAGGGAGATTGAGACTGGGCATAGAGGCACCTGTAATCCCAGCGCTTGGGAGGCTGAGAACAGAAAGATCACTATAAGTCCAACCTGTGTAGTGAGACCCTGTAGACCCTGTCCTAAACACATGCACACATACACCCGAAAGTGCTGTGTACGTGTGCCAACTCCCCACGACGAATGTAACCATCGCGTGCTGCTAATGTACACGAATGAAAATAAAACAAAATAATTATTAAAGGGGCTGTTGAGATAGCTCAGTAGAAGAAGTGCTTGCCTGGCAAGTACAAGGGCCTGAGTTCAATCCCTGGCTCCAAAAAAAAAACATAATAATAATAATAATAATAATAATAATAATAATAATAATAATAGTAATAATAGTAATAATAATTTTACAAAATGGTAAAATGTAATAATTTTACAAAAAATAATAATAATTTTACAAAATGGTAAAATGTGAAGCAGCTGTGCACAGACCTCGGACAGCAGGCAGGGAAGAGGGTGATCCAGACAGGACGAAAAAAACAAGGACTCCATTTTCCCTGTCTCTCTGTGTAAAGGCCATTCCAGACTGCAGTACAGGCAGGAAGGAACCAAGCAAGGTCCTGCCGCACTGAGGACCCCAAAATTAGGCTTGGGGATGACACAGGCAGCCATGCTTTGGAGGCAGGTATCAAGCAGGGAAGTGATGGCAACAGGCAAAGCAAAACAGCATGAAGGTCCCAGGTATACTTTTAGGTATTAAGCTGTATACGTACTGAGTTAAAATGATGGAGCTGTAAATTCCATGATCTGGCCAACTAGGACATGTGTAAGTGTCAGTACTCATAGCAACAGATGTTGTAAGCCATATGCACTTCTAAAAACTTCTTTATTTTGAGACACGGTCTCTCTGTGGAGTCCAGACTGTCCTTGAACTCACTTATGTAGCACAAACTGGCCTCCCAGTTGCAGTGACCCTCCTGCTTCAGCTCCCCAAATGCCAGGATTACTGGCATGCACCACCACACCCCGCTCTTTTAAAATCTTTTCAAAATAAAGATAAAGAAAACACATTTTCAGACATATAACATCTGACAGAATTGATCTGCAAACAGCCTGTACTGTAAAAGAAGTGTAAAAATAGACCTTAAGGTGAAGGAAAATTAGGCTGGAGATCCAGCCCAGCAGCATACCACCTGCCTGGCAAACACAGGTCCTGACAGGGCCCATTACTAGAGAAAAAGAGTGATTACTAAGGGGAAAGAAAACTGATGCAGGCTGGAAAACTAGACCCACAAAAAGAAGCTGAGATACCCAGAAATAGTACATGCACAGGTAAATACAAGCTGGTTCTTCTTTTTAAAAATTTCTATTAAGACACTGTTAACCAATTAACTCAAAAATGATAGCAATATGTTTTAGAGTCAGTAAAATATGTAGGATATCAAAAGCACAAAGAGGGCCAGTGAGATGGTTCAGCAGTCTAAAGTGCCTGCTTAGGAAATCTTAGGCAACTTCAGGGACCATGGTTCTATCCCCAGCACCACATGCTGTGCCAGCCCCACCCCCACCTCAGGGCAGGCTGAGCTGGCCATAATACAAAAAAAAAGCAAAAAGAGCAAAAAGAGTGAGCGGAAATAATTGGCAGTATGGTTTCTAGTTCATGCATGATGACATACAGTAATTTAAAAGAGACTGATAAGTTTAAATATACATTTCTGGTAATTCAGAGAAAAAGTTCACTTTAAAAAAAAAAAAAAAGAATAAACAGGGAGCTGGAGAGATAGCTCTGTGGCACAAATGCCTGCCTGTTAAGTGCAAGGTCATGAGTTTGAACCCTAGTCCCATAAATAAATAGATAAATAAATAAATAAATAAATAGATAGATAAAAAAGAATAAATAGGCATATTAAATGAGCCAATGATAAAGATAAAACAGAATTATAAAAATTAAATAAACCCAATTAAACTAAAGTAGGAAAGAGAAAAATTAGAAAGGAATAAAGAACTAGAGTAGAAGTACCAAAATGAAAGGCTAAAGGAGAATTAAATTAATAATTACACTAAATATAAATACTGTAAACACTCCAGTTAAAACTTTAAGGGATGAAAAGATGGCTCAAAGGTCTAAGCACCTGCCTGGCAAGCACAAGGACCCGGGTTCAATCCCCAATAATACATACTGTGCCAGTCCTGGGACCCTGGGCATGCCATGCCAACAACTGAAACTGGGAGTGATAGTGCATGCCTATAATCCCAGTACTGAGGAGGCTGAGACAGGAGGATCACTACAAGTCAGAGCTATAGTGAGACCCTGTACCAAATACATAAATAAATAAAATATTTATCAAGAAAAACTGTAAGACTAAATAATTAATGCTGTAATGTTCTGTATCGGTGCCAAAAGAAACTACAAGAAGAGCCAATGAATTTAGCTCAGAGGTCTCCTGAGATTCTGTGTCTTTCAAAGTGAGCACTGACCCTCAGAAGTTTCTCACTTTTATTTGGGGTCAAGGAATGCACTTGGGTGCAGAATCATTTTAGTAAAGAAATGTTACAATCTCTGACCTCCATTTGCCTAATGCTAGGTTCACACAAATACTAAATACAAAGGTTTCAAGCAAGGGAGGAGACTGCTAATGGAAAGCCTTCAAGGTAAGCTGTTATCTTTCTCTTTGAATCTCAGCTTTCTAGGATTCCCAAACCACTGCTGTCCCTGGGCTTTGTTTTATTGCTCTTTGCCTTGTGAGACACTAATTATGTACCTCTACAAATTAAGCTCTTGCTATGTAAACCATAAGTGCATAAGAACTGAATTTTAAACACAAAGACACAAATAAACCAAAAGTAAAAGGCTATACCATGAAACATCAATCATAAAAAAGTTGGAGTAATTACAATAACGAAGTAGACTTCAAAATAGGATATATTACTTAAGAATAAAAAGAGATGTGTTGGGGCCCGGAAAGATGGCTCAGTGGTCTAAAGCGCCTGCTTAGGAAAGCTTAGGCGGCTGCAGGGACCATGGTTTGATCCCTGGCACCACATGCTGCGCCAGCCCTGCCCTCAGGGCAGGCTGAGCCGGCCATAAAAATAAATAAATAAACAAACAAAAGTTCTGAAACATGAAAAAAATAAAATAAAATAATTCTTTTAAAAAAAATAAATAAATAAAATTATTTTTAAGAGAGAGAGAGAGAGAGAGAGAGAGAGAGAGAGAGAGAGCTGTTACAATGGTATAGATACTTGCCTGGCAAGCACAGGGTCCCAAGTTTGATCTCTAGTATCGCCAATAAATAAATAAATAATAAAATGTTTAAAAAGAAAAATATTGCCTTCATACTTTCTCATTGTTGTGACAAAATATCAGTCAAAGTTAAAGGAGGAAAGGTTTATGTCAGCTCAAAGTTTGTAGAGATTGAAGTCCATAGTTGGCTGGCTCCAAGGAAAGGCAGCCTGGCAGAAGGGCATTGCAGAGGAAAAATAGTCCATGGTAGGGCAGGAAGAAGACAATGAGGCAGAAAGCAGCAGCAGCAAGCCTGCTTTTTTTTTCTGATTCTTTGTATTCCATCCAGGCTACAAGCCTCTTGACTGATGCCAGAATACCCAGGGTGGGTCTTGCATCACCCACAGTCATAATCTCAGTATCACATTCCTAATTCACATTCACACATTCTAAATATAGCCACTTCCTAGAGGCCCCAACTATAAATTCATAAAGCTTTCCAGGAACATCAAGATACAGGCCATAACAGCTTTAATGATCTTTTATGTGCTAAATGACAAAGATTCAAAACACATGAAGAAAAACCCTGGCAAAACTAATAGGAGAAACAGATATATATATTATGATAATTGAAAATGGTAAAACTATTAACTCAGTGCTGGATGAACAACAACTCTATCTATCTATCTATCTATCTATCTATCTATCTATCTGTAAGAATTTAGAAGCCGAGAACAACACTATAATCAACTGAACCTAATTGAAACATATACAAAACTATACCCAAACTCTAGCAAAACACACCTTCTAGAGTTCACATGGAACATAACCCAAGATAAAACCATAGGTTTGGCCAAAGAAAATGATTCAACAACTTTAGAAGGATTGAAATCATTAGAATATATTATGTAATCCCAATAAATTTAAAATAATTCAACTTAAAACAATAAAAAATGATTTTCAAATTCTAAATAAATAGAAACCAAACATGCTTTAAAAACAACAGATCAAAAATAACATGAGAACTGGACATGTTAGTACATGACTGTATTCTCAGCATTCAGGAGGCTGAGGCAGGAGGATGACTATGAGGTCAAGAAGAGGATGGCTACATATTGAGCTCAAGCCCAGCCTACATTATCCAAGGAGACACAGTCTTTAAAAAAAAAAAAAATTAAAAAATTAAAAAAAGGTGATGGCAAAGAAAAGAATATATATATATATATATATATATATATATATATATATATAGTTTTACAGGTTTAAATTTTAAAATAAGAATGATCTAGAATCACTTATCTAAACTTGATGCCAAATTAAGAAGAAAAATTCAAGCTATTGTAAGAGAATGAAACAAATCAGAGACACAAACTTAAATATCACATGGTTTCCCTTACATGAGAAACCCAAAACATAAATAATTTAAAGACAAAAATTAAAGCTAGATCATGAGGAGATAGCTCCTTTACCAATGGGAGGAGGATATAGAGATGAAGAAATGGGGAGGGAGGGAATGAGAAGTGCAAATAAAAGAAATATGATGTATTATGTATAGGTACCAATTCCCTACAGTGAATACAATCATTATATACATGAATATACTAATATATTTTTAATTTAAAAATGTAAAAAATAAAAAATAGGTAACAAAATGTGAATTAAAGTAATAAAAATAAAACATGAACAAGTACCTGAGAATAACAGTGAATGCAAAAATGGCTATTTAGAAGAAGAACTAAGCTAAAAATTTGTAGAGAAAATAGTGAAGAAAAAGAAGTAAATCCCAATATTAGGAATAAAAGTGGCACATCACTACAGATCTGCAAACATCAAAAGATAAAAGGAGATCCACGTGAACCACACAGAAAACCCAGAGAAGGGCCCCACCCTTCATGGATGCTGCGATCCAGGTTAACCACATGGGAAGGCCCAGAGAGTGGCGGGAATGCCAGCAAAACAGTACAGACCTGCCTAGAACACACGGATGGACAGGCAAAACTAAGGGCAAGGAAAAGTCTGAAGTAATCCTAACAGAGCGAGAATTGGTATGTTAGCTAAACCAGCATTATGCATGAGCACAAAGACACATGGAATAGAAGCTGCTAAGTGGGACCATGCCATTTATTTTCTTTTCTTTTTTCTTTCTTTTCCTTTTCTCTTATCTTTTTTCTCTTTTGTAAAGAGCTGGGGAAAATTCCAGTCACAGAAAACTAATCGCATCCCACAAATTTAGAAACCAAGTTCAGGCAAACCCTATCTCACTCCTTTATCCATTCTCTTCTGTGCTCTTCTCTAGTTTATCAAAGTTTCCTCGCTTATCCTTTGTCCTCCAGCCTTGCTTCTACTTTATTTTCATTTATCTTTGTTTTATCCACTGTCCTTAAATTTCCCACCGCAGCATAAAAGCACTCCACCAAAGGGAAACAGTTGGTGTGCAAGCACCAATCTATGATCAGTTGTGTTATATAATGAAAGATTTTGATCCAATGTTTAAGTGACAAAATTAATAGTTGTCAGTTTCTGAATTGTGACTGATGCCATGGTCAGTGCTAAGTACACAACATTAGCTAGGATATCATATCTTTAGTTGTAGTCTATTCTGGAGCAGTACTGGGAAACCCTAAGATAATAATCTCACCATACCCAGCACCAAAGAATTGGGGACAGAGCCAAAGAGAAACCAACATTTCACTCTTAATTAACTGGGAAGATAGGATCTTGGGACAGCCACCAATGAAGAGCCTCCTATACACAGAGGACAATCTTGAAGACCAGACTTTTTTTTTTCCTAGAGAGGACTTGATATTAATGATGGAGCTACCTACTACAAAAACTCACAAGAATTAACACAGAAAACAAAGTAAAAAATTGCAAAATAGGAAATGACAAGACACAGAAGCAAAATGCAATCACAGACTTCCAGTCCACACAGAACACATCCGAAATTTCTATAAAGATAGCAACTAAAGTGAAGAAACAAATCAATGAGGTTGTAGAGGAAATCATATCAGAAATAATCTCTCACATAAAAATAAATGACAATCATAAGGGAAATGTTTAGCAAGTCTAAAGTAAAACTAGATTAAAAACAAAGGACAATAAGAAAATGAACAGAAGG
>PVJA010034589.1:0-22455 GCA_004027025.1 Myocastor coypus | reverse complement strand
AAAAAAAAAAGATTTGTCTTATATAGCTGGGTGCTCCCATATTGAGTATATACATATTTATGAGTGTTATCTCTACCTCTTGAATTTTTCACCTAACCAGTTTGTAGTGGCCTTTATCTCACTTGGTCATTGTTGGTTTGAAGTTAAGACTATCTGCGAGTATGATTGCTACCCCTGGTTTTTTCTGAGGTGCTGGGGCATGTAGTATTTTTTTTTTTTTTTTCCATCCTTTGACTTTTAGCCTATGAATTTCTTTGAGTTAAGTGTGTTTCTTGTTTACAGCATATTGTTGGGCCTTCCTTCCTAATACACTGTGCCAGTCTATTTCTTTTAATTGGTGAATTGAGACCACTTACATTGATGGTTATAATTGAGATATATTGATTTACGCTTGCCACATTCCTCACCTGTTGTTGTATTATCTCCTGCATTTGTTTGCCCTGTTGGGTCAGTTCTTTCCATTCTCATTTGTGAAGTTCTGGTCATTTTGGTCCCTCTCTAGGGTAGCTTTTATATTTATTTATTTATTTATTTATTTATTTATTTATTTATTTATTGTCTTTTTGAGACAGGGTCTCGCTATGCAGTTGAGGCTGGCCTTGAGCTCCCTTTTGTAGCCCAGGCCAGTCTCGAACTTGCATTGATCCTCTTGCCTCAGCCTCCCGAGTGCTGGGATTACAGGCGTGCGCCACCACGCCCGGCTCTAGGGTAGTTTTTAGTAGTCTGTGTAGGGTTGGCTTTAATTGTTCTTTGTCATGGAAGTATTTTACTTCTCCATAAAACTTGAAAGAGAGTTTTGCAGGGTATAGCAGTCTGGGCTGGAATTTGTTTTCATGGAGGACCTGAAGAACTCTGCTCCATGCTGTGTTTTACTTCATGGTTTGTGAAGAGAAATCGGCCATTATTCTGATAGAATTTCCTTCAAACGCGATCTGTTTCTTTTCTGTAGTGGCTTTTAGTATGTTATTCTTGTGCTGGATTTCTGGGATCTTGATTATTATATGTCTGGATGTGTTTTTAATTGAGCTGATGTTATTTGGAGTTCTATATGCTTCAGTCACTTGACTGCCATATTGTTTCCCCATATTTGGTAAGTTTTCTGCTGGTACTTCTGCCCACATTATTTTTATATCATTTGTATGAATTCCTTCTTTCTCATTGATGCCAATTAATTTCACATTGGTTATCTTTGAATCATGTTGTAGATGTTGAATGATTTTTTTCTGCATCCTAGTTGTTTTTAAGAGATCCTTTTTTACCTTTTCACTAGCTGCAACAGTGTTTTCAAGATCTGAAACTCTATCTTCTTTTTCTTTCAGGTGGCATTGCCAGCTTCTCCTGAGGTTTTAAGTTTTGGTGTATCTCTTTGAGTCTGTTATGTGCGATCTATTTCTTTCCTATATTGCTCATTCAAGGAGTCCAAAGTTTTTCTAATCTCCTCCATTTTTTTTATCAGTGTCTTCTTCAGAAGCAGTTATTAATTCTTTCATTATAGTTATCCTTTTTTTTTTTTTTAAGAAACTATTTCGATCTGATTTTCTCTCTACCATTCTGCAGTTGTCTCCACTTTAGATGCTATTAATTCGGAGAATTTGTTTTTTACTTTAGGGATTATTTCTGATTTATTTTCCTCTATACCTATTTCCTGTTGTTTCTTTACTTCAGATGCTATTAATTCAGAGAGTTCTACTTTTGCTTTGGAGATTATCTCTGATCTGATTTCCTTTATACCTACCTGCAGATGGTTCTGTACTTCAGATGCTGTTAATTCAGAGGTTTCCTTTTTTTCTTCAGAGATTATTTCTGATCTGATTTCCTCTATACCTTTCTGAAGTTGTGTCTTTCCTTCAGATGCTATTTATTCAAACATTTCAGCTGTGTGATTCCCATTTTCTTCTATGTTAGTTTTTCCTGCATTTTTGTGGGGTGGGCTTGGGTGCTGAGATTGCATTTTCCTCCTCCTTCTTGTCATTGCATAGAACACTGCCCTCTGCCCTTTGATGCAGAGGTTGCTGAGATATTATATGTTGAAGGCAGTTATACTTTTGTATTTATGGAACAACAGTTAGAAACACTAATAGTGGGTAGTGATATTTAGCAGCTGACAAAGTTTTGTAACTAATGAGTTTGTATTTTACACAGTAAGAGCAAACTTTATGTCTGTGTAGCTCAGCTGATATTAATTTGGGAGTTTGTATTTAATTTAGTTCACTTCAGTTCTGACTAATTACCTCCATTTGACGTACCTGGGAGGGATAGATCCAGAGAAGGTGGAGGTTGGTCTGGCTGGCTGTGGAACAGGAAATCACTCCAGCGCAGCTTGGTGGAGCTGGAGGCTCCAGCAGATAAATTTTAAAGTGCATAAAACCAAAAATAGCATAAGCAATATTTAGCAATCAAATACCCATTTTAAAAAATATCAAAAAGTTAGTTTGTTTCCCTTCAGCACAGTTCTGGGTGGGTGTAGCAGGATGGAATTCTTTCCATCATAAGCATCTTATCTTTGAGTTATTTAATTTTGGAGAAGCTATTTCAATAAAATAAACTTAAAAGTTTAGCAATATCAATAGTATTTGCAAATATCATTTTTAATTATTGTGTTCAAAGTCATTAGAAATGTAATTGTTTACCCTTCTGACTTTATTTATTTTTTTTACACTCACTGCGAAAGTTTTACAGGAAAACTGACAAAGTTTGGAGATTAAAAAAAAATGCATCAGAATGTGGATTTTTATAGATACATTACTGGTTTCTATGACTGATCCACCTTGTGAGTGTTGACTTTAAGTGTGAGGACCAGCAAATCTTTTCTCTTCTGAATGAGATTAAAGAAGCTTCTTAAACAGAAAAAGAGAGTGAAGCACAATTTCGAATGATGAAATATCAAATTGTAATAGCTGATTTGAAAGTTGCAATACTTCAAAAGTTAAAAGATTCTCTAATTTCAGCTATTTTGAGCAACTAGTAGTCTTTGACAGTAATCATTTGGATTTTTTGCTAGGAAAAATGGAAAATCTTTGAACTTGACCTCCAGAAGTATCAAGTCTAAACCTTGATTTTGTCTCTTAGAGATTTGTAACATTTGATGGCAACAGCTTATATTTCTCACCATCAGTTTGCCTCTCTAAAATGTAGAGATTAAAATACTGTTTGCAATACTGTTGTAAGAACTGTTTATGACTATGCATATAAAAACACATTGAAAGGATTGTACAAATGAAAAAATGAAAATTTTATTTTAGGTTCTTGTAACAGAGATTGCCTGATACAGAATAAATAATTCTCAGTACCAAAGATGGCAACAGTTTCTGATACCAAACAGCAAGTGAAACTTTCAATTGAGCAGCACAAGAAGTGAGGCTTAGAATAGTGAATTTGTTTTGAGTTCACCCTATCAGTGTATGTCAAAGAGGAAGCAAAGTAAAAAGAGCAATGAAGATCAGTAACTTCTGTTGAACCTTCGGTCTCATAGTAAACCTACAACTATAGCCTAAGTGAAGTCTAAAAATTTAAGAGAGTAAATGTAGGATTTTGCTATTTGTACCACTAATGAATTGAGAAAGACGGGTGCTGATGGACTATTACATTTTAGTTCTCATTATTTGGGGTTTTTCCTTTATTTCATTAAAGTCAGGCATTTTGGTAGAAAGTAGATTATTCCTTTTCCATCCATTCTCACATATTGTCTAGAAATTTGTGGACTATGTAGAATGTATACTAATAGTCTCACTAACTCAATGGATGCTTTTTTAAAATGATTCTTTTTGTTTTCAAATTCTGCTTTGCACCTTGAATTAGTAGCAAATTCTTTGCTTACCTATTTGCAGTTATCTCTATCCCCATATGACTGTTTGTTTGGTTGTGTGTTCATTGTTTGCGATCTCATGGGCTCATTGAGATCAGCCTGAGTCAACTGTATGGCCCAACATTTCTGGACAATGGCCAGAACACTGAACAATTGTAAACTGCTTTTAGGTCTCCCCATGGCACATAAAATCATCAATCTAGCTGTTTTATTTTGTGAGAAATTCTTTTGGATTGTATGTGCTAAATCTCTCTAATGTATAGCAGCCAAGTTAATGAGCTGTTCACACCCTGCCTGGGTCAGTAGAGCTCCTTGGAGCTATTATAGATTTCACTTATTTATGGATTTTTGGGGATGGTGTCTTGTAACTTGGTAAAGATCACAAATTTTATTCAAGAGCTGTATCAGCTGTTGTGCAACGAGTTTAGGGAAAAAAACATGTTACACTCTTAAATCAGCAAAGCCCAGCCATAGTAGCTTTTCCCCTTGCAAATAGTTTAAATATTATTAGACTACAAAAATTAGATTTCACTAAAATCTAAATGTTGAACTTAAGAGATAATGGAGTCTCTGAGAAATATAATTGAAAAAGGAAGTAGCAGCTCAAGATTAGCTTTTTTTTTTTGTCTTTTTGAGACGGGGTCTCGATGTACAGTTCAGGCTGGCCTTAAGCTCACTTTGGTAGCCCAGGCTGGTCTCAAACTCACACCGATCCTCCCGCCTCAGCCTCCCGAGTGCTGGGATTACAGGCGTGAGCCACCACGCCCGGCTAAGATTAGCTTTTGCAGTCACGCTTGTTGATATTTTTAAATATCAGTGTTAGAGTTGTGAGGCAGGATGAACTTTTAATCAAATACTATCTATCTTTCTGTCTGTGTATCTTTCTTTCTTTCTATCTATCTATCTATCTATCTATCTATCTATCATGTATGTGATGGTGATCACACTTAGGCCCTTGTGCACAATAGGCAAATGTTCTATCACTGAGCTACATCTGCTGTCCCTAAAATGTCGCATTCTTGTATTTTTTACTTTTATTTTTATGTATTTAGTACATGGTCTACAGGATCTCACTACATACATCAGACTCATAATGATCCTCCTGTTTTCAGCCTTCCAAGCACTGGGGTTACAGGTGCACACTACCATGCCCAGTATCAATTGCTGTCTCAGTGCACCCTGAGGGCGAGGCCAGCATGGCAAGGCCACACTAGAGTGTGGATCGAACCCTGGTGTCTGCATCTGCCTAAGCAGGTGCTTTAATTTGCTAAGCTATCTGATCAGCCCAAATACCACTTTCTTTATGTTTTGCTATTTTATTTTATTTTTTAAAATTTTATTTATTTATTTTTTTCTTGTTTCAGAACCTTTGTTTATTTACTCATTTTTCTGGCCTGCTCAGCCCGCCCAGAGGGCAGGGCTGGCGCAGCATGTGGTGCCAGGGATCGAGCCGTGGTCCCTGAAGCCACCCAAGCTTTCCCAAGCAGGTGCTTTAGACCACTGAGCCATCCCACCGGGCCCCATGTTTTGCTGTTTTAAAAATTTATTCCTGAAGATTATACTTTTTCTGGTAATGACATGTTCATAGTGATCCTGACCTTGACCTTGTTAATAACAGCAACATGTCCTGCCTTGGTGGTGCCATAGTGTGTTCCTACAAGTTCATTCACTTAATCCTCATCACTGCTTTATCAGGTGGCTATAGAGAAGGTAAGTGACTTATTGAAAGCCACTTTGTTAATAAAATGAACTAGCTGGTTTGAACATAAAAAATAATAGCCCCAGAGTTCTTTGTTACACTAGATGCTTTATCTGCTTTTTAATTGTATTTCTTTTGCCAACTTTTGTGTTTCTGAATAACCATGTGGACTGCTTAGAGATTGCATCTGAAAGGTGTATAGAAAGATTGCAATCATAATAATTCTCTGAAGATTAAAAAAAACCCTGACACTAATAACCTCAGAGTGTACATTTAAGCACTTTGCACTGTACCAAGAATGCTGTAAAGATCACTGCATGTCTTCATAGCACGGAAGAACATGTCACATGTAATTACAGGTGCTCTACTCATGTTCTGTTTTGTTTAGATGAGTAATGTGACAACAGACTATTGTATTGACATCATAAAGAAGTTTGAAGTTTCAGAAGAAAATAAGGTCAAAAATGTCCTTGGAATAGAAGGTAAAATAGCCATTTTTTAAAAAAAAAAACCAATAGTTTTATTTCTCATTTTTATATTTAGTCTGCTGAGTTCAACTCCAGTAAAACTTGTTAAAAATCAGAAGATATTCATGGGGTTAGAGTCAATTTAAATAAAACCCTCAGGGCATGCAACTTTTTCTCATAGCAGTGCCCTGAAGCTGACCCTCCTCTCGCTTTTGCAACGCCTGTGAACATTTTTTTACTTCCAACAGTGTGTGATCGCTGTGTGAAATCGATATCCAGAAATGCTTTGACTTTTCTCAAATTACTAAATAGTCTCATCCTAATGATTTTATGAAGAGAAACTAGACCCTAAAATAAATAATCTGCAAATTCAGTGGTTTGAAAATGAACACATTTATTTATAAAATGTTAACAGTCAACTTGTTTTTCCCTAAATATTGGTAGCATTATAGAAGCTGTTGGAGCCACAGACCTTCTTAAGACAACTATCTCGTTTTATAGTTGAGGAAAATGAGGCTAGAAGAAAATAAGTAATTTACCCATAGTTATACATTCAAAATTCTGTTCCTATCAGGTTATTCATAAATCATGGCATAAATATAGCTATGTGTAGGCATTAGTTGCATACAGTACATTTAAAGTATGTAGGGGGATAAGTTACAGGCTGCCACCCAAGAAGAGGCTGTTACAAGCAGAGCAGATAATTTTGAATCAAAGATCACTGGGAACAAAGCTGCCCCCAAATATCTAAAGATATGGTTGATCTGAACATTTTAATTGTCAGCTTCCCATTTTTTCCTGTTCCCAGGGCTTTTCTTTTTTCATTTTCTTTTCTTTTCTTTCTTTTTTTTAGGAGGTAGGGTGTGACTGTGTTGCCCAGGCTGGCCGCATAGTGCTTCAACTAAGCACTAGCTTAGTAAGGAATTTTAATACCTTATGTCCCGGGGAGGAAGGAAATAATTACATTCTTATATCATTAGAAATACAGTATTGGTCATTCAGTAAAAGTCCTAAGTTAGTTTATACTTGTTGATTTAAAATTCAGTCAAAAATCTTAAGGGTTGTTTTCTTTTTCTCCACATTAAGTTTAAATGGCCACGGCCCCAAAGTCATATTTCAGTTTTTTTGATATTCTCTAAGATTTGAAGCAAATATTTCATCATCCTAGTTTTGCCCACAAAACTGCCCTGATAGCTACTATGAACATTCTTTGACCTCTTTATCTCTACTAGTGTCAATTAAGTAGATACCCTTTGATAATTATAGCACTTAATTCTCTCATTTTTCCAAAGGCTTCACGAACTTCATGCGTAGTCCTGCATGTGACGTATTTAACCCCCTGCACCATGAAGTGTATCAGGACATGGATCAGCCCCTCTGCAACTACTACATTGCTTCCTCTCACAACACATACTTGACTGGGGATCAGCTCCTTTCTCAGTCTAAAGTGGATATGTATGCCCGGGTGCTACAAGAGGGCTGTCGCTGCGTTGAAGGTATGTGTGCTGTGTCCTTCAGTCTGTCCATCAATCCTAGTGTACATAATGGAGTCCTTAAAAATGCTGTCATACATGTTAGAGCTATATGTTCAGTGCAAAGTTGTTCTTAACTTAGAAATCTGTCTTCTTTCCTCTATATTTCTCTGTCAGAAAAGAGAGATGTACCACTAACTGAGAAACATAACTTACTGGCTAAAAAATGTGGTGAAAATCATATTTTTCCTAGAAAGACATATTTAATATGGGAAAATGGTTTGGGAGAGACATTTATTTTCAAGACATGATCTATAATTAGTATTCCTTACATTTCTCTTGGTTTGAAATGATGAAGGCATAGATATAAGTAAGACATTGTTTCTGTCTTTAGAGATCTCAAAGTATACTAGGAAAGATGTGAATTAAAAGGCTAAAACCATGGGAGAACTCCATCCACTGAATCATGCACAGCATAGGAGTAGTGGTGTGAAAACAGTGTAAGGTAAAATCTGAGAATTGGGTAGGCCAGGGGATAGTTGTAAAGGATTTTAGATGCTGTGGTGAGAAATTTCAACTTGCGTTTTTGGTAATGAGTTACTGAATGATTCTAATACTTACTATAATATTATCAAACTTCCAGTTTAGGAAGTCATTTGTGCAACAATGTGAGTGGATACTTATTTCATTGTATAATTAAAGAGGGAGGGGGATTTGTAGCTGGATCCAGGAGCGTGGTAGAGGGTACTTGCCATGATTTAAAGGAAGGATTATGCGATCCTGGACTGAGATGGCAATAACCATTACTATACTAAAGAGGTCAACCTCTTAGGACCCGGTTAGAGAAGTTACGGGGTCAAGGATGCAGAGAATGGGAGGAGAGCTTCAGTGAGGACAGTGCCGCTGCATACTACAGGAAATCTGAAAGGAAGAACATGAGTGCGGGCTGAGTTTATGGTGGCTCGGGAACACTTAAGCGAACATCTTTATTGATCATTTGGATAACAGTATCAAAAGTTAAGGGAAGGTTTCAGGAAAGATGAAGTTTCTGTAATTCTGAGTTTAGGATATGGTAAGTAGAATTAGAAGGTGATGTAAGACCACGTGTGGAGAGAAGCTGGAAAGACAAAGAAGCTGAGTGCTTCCACGATCCACATTTAGGAGAGAGGAGAGAGCAGGGAGAAGCCATTAGAATAGTTGAGCAAAAATGTTTATTTGAACCTATGAGCTGAAAGTATTAAAGGGAATAGCCAAGCATGTAAGTTGATACAGAAAAATAAAGTTTAGATATTCAGTCTGATTTCATTTGACCTCTCAGAAGTCACTGCTGACCTTTGATAACAATTGACAGTAGTGACTAGCAGTGGAGTGGTTTCAGTAACTGAATAATGAAGATGCTTATAAAATATTAACATATGGAGAAACCTTCTGAGAAACAAAAGGTCTTGAGGTGACAGTCTGCTTTCAGCCGTCTGTTCATTCAAAACTCAGAACTTTTACAGGGTGACATACAGAGAGATGCCCTGGTCTTACAGTCACACTGGAGTTACATGGATCTTGGCCTGTCATCTTTATTGATGGCATTTTCTTGTTGACCAAGTATAAAAATGAAGTGATATTTGACTTAAATAGCTTTGTCACTTTGTTACTTCTGTGCCCTCCACTGTATTTCCCTCACCTTTTTGGTGCCAGATACGAGTATTCTTGTGTACCTGTCCAAAATTAGTGTCCTACTGAAGCTTTCTTCTTTTTTTTTTTTTTAATTTTTAATTTTTTATTCTTTTTTAAAAATTTTTTCTTGTTTCAGAACTTTTGATGGTTTATTTATTTTTATGGCTGGAGGGCAGAGCTGGCGCAGCATGTGGTGCCAGGGATCGAACCGCAGTCCCTGCAACCGCCTAAGCTTTCCGAAGTAGGTGCTTTAGACCACTGAGCCATCCTGCCGGGCCCCTTTTTAATTTTTAAATTAAAAACAAATCTCATTTATTTGGCACAGGCTTTTGCTGTGCAGTTTAGACGCGTAGTGATCCTCTTGTCTCAGCTTCCCTAGCACTGGGACTGCAAGGGTACACCACTATGCCTGTGTTTCAATGGCTGGCACATCATGCTATACTGAGGATCAAACCTGGATCCTTGCGCTTTTCCTGGCAGGCACTTAGACCACGTAGCTATCAACCCAGCCTTCTACTGAAGCTTAACCATGTTCCTATCTCAGCTCTTTTTACTGAACCAAAACATGTAATTCTTTAGCTCTATAACAAGGGAAAGCATATGATTAAGATAGTTTGTGGTAAGGTACAAATGCTTTTTTAGCTTTAGCTTTTTCAGCTGTCATAAAATTCTCAATTAGGAGCTTTTAGGAATTCTTTGCAAGCCTAACACTCAGGAGGGTGAGACAGGAGAATCCCTGTGAGTTTAAGGCCAGCCTGTGCTATAAAGTGAGTTCAAGACCAGCTGGAAAGGAGGAAGGAAGGAAGGAAGGAAGGAAGGAAGGAAGGAAGGAAGGAAGGAAGGAAGGAAAGAAAAAAAGAAAGAAAGAAAGAAGAAAGGAAGGAAAGAAAGAAAGAAAGAAAGAAAGAAAGACGGCAAATGAGATAGCTCGGGGGACTAAAGCGCCTGCTTAGGCAAGCCTAGGAACTGGGGTTGGGTCTGCATCGCCGGCACCACATGTTGCACCAGCCCCACCCCCAGGGTGGGCTGAGCCACATGTCTGTAATACCAGTGCTGGTGAGACTGAAAGCAGGAGGATCACCATGAGTCCAAGCTGTGTACTGATATACTGCAACAACCAAATACATTAAAGAAGAAAAGGAAGAAGAAGGAGGAGGCGGAGGATAGGAAGAAAGAAGGAAAGAAAGAAATTGTATGCAGTATATGACACTGAACATGGATATTCTCTTATACCCTTTTTCTTTCCGTCTGCCAGTCACCAGAGTAGTGAGAAGAAGCATTCTGGCTCTTTATGTACAAAAGGTTGCTGTAGATAATTAACTCAAAATGAGGGTATTCACAGCAAATTGTTTTCCTAATATCTGGTTTGAAGTTCCTCTGGACAGTAAAAGTCAGATTTCTATTTCTGGAGACTTCTTATTGAGTAGAATTATATTTACCTGAGAAAATAAAAATTTCATAAATTCAGCACAAGAACAGAATAGTAAAAGCTCTTGGAGAAAAGAAACAAATCACCTATAACGGAAAGCCTAGCAAAATCAAAGCAGACTTCTGCACACAAACTGTTAAGCCAAGGAGAGTTTGGAATAAATTATTTCGAGCCCTGAAAGAAAATAATCTCCAACCCTACAAAACTTATCTTTCAAAATCAATGGAGAAATAAGATCCATGACAAAGAATAACTGAAGAAATTCATGATCACTGAACTCTCTAAAACATTCTGAAGGACTTCTAAGAAAGACAACAAAGACTAGAATTCCAAGAACATTCATGGAAAGAATCTACCAAGGGGAGGGGGAGAATAAACGAGGGAAGACAAGCAATTAATTATTTGTAGATTAAGTGAACTTCAAGCCAAGACTGATCAAAAGAGACCAGGAAGGTCATACACACTTGCTAAGGGAAACTCCAAGAGGAAGATATAACAGTCATGTGTATGCATCAAATACTAGCCTACCCAACTATATAAAAAAGTATTAATGGGCATGAAAAATCAAATAAGCACTAACACAATTGTAAATGGAAGACTTTAATACCTTACTGTCACAAATTGGTAGACAAAAATAAATTAGGAAAGAAATAACAGAGCTGAACCGAACCTATGAGCAAATGAACTTAGTAGATGTCTACAGAATGTTCCCCCCACAACATCAAAATACACATTCTTCTGAGCTGTGCATGGACTTTCTCCAAAATAGACTATATACTAACGTGATAGAACATGCTTAAATGAATACAAAGAAACTGAAATTATCCATTCATATTATCAGGCTATAGTACAATGAAATAATCATTGGCAAAACCCCCTACAAAAACTGCATAAACACATGCAAATTAACACCCTCCCTGAGGAACCAATGGGGCACAGATGAAATTAAAGGCAAAATTAGACAGTTTCTACAATTAAATATAATGTCAATGCAATATATGGGAATTTATGGGACTCAAGGAAAGTGGTCCTATAAGGGAAATTTATAGCAAGGGACTCTCATATCAGGAGAAGGGTAAGCCCAAATGACCAACCTAATGCTAAATCTCAACCTTACGGAAAAAGAATAAATCAAGCTCAAAGCTTATACAAGAGAGGAATTTTGAAGATCAGAGCAGAAATTAATCCAGTTATGACTAAAAAAGCAATGACTAGAAGAGTTGGGTTTTTTTTTAAGTTAAATAAAATAGGCAAATCTTCAGCCAATTTTATCTAGAAAAAGAAAGAGAAGACTCAAATCTATGTAACTGGGAATGAAAGGAATCACTATGGTTCTTATAGAAATCCAGATGATCATCAATACCTACTTTAAGAACCTATACTATAAAAAGATGGAAAACTCATTAAAAATTTACAAATTCCTAGATATCTATGAATTACCAAAGCTGAATCAAGAAGATAGAAAAACACTGAATATTAGTCAATAACATTGAAGGTGTAATTAAAAACTTAGCAGTGGAGAAAAGCTCAGGTGCTGATGGATTCACTGGTGAACTTTTCGAGAAGCATAAAGATCTAATGCCAGTATTCCTCAAACTCCGTAGTGACATTGAAAGGGAAGCAATGCTCCCAAACTCATTCCTGGAAGCAAGCATTACCCTCATGCCAAAACCTGAGAAGAATCCAACCAAAAAAGAGGACTACAGGTGAACTTCCCCAATGAATATAAGTGCAAAAATTGATAAGATACTGAGAAACAGAATGCAGCAAATTGTCAGAATTATACACTGCACTACTGATTTCCTGTTGGAAACTGAGTTTGTTACCTTATAATGTTGGAACAAAAGGACAGCTGCTGTGATTTTGGTCCTTTTTCTTGGGCGAAGTCCTGGCTATATTGCTGTAATGTATTTTTTAATTTCTTCTCCACCAGCAAGGAATGTGTGAGCATTTCATTTTAAGAGAAAACTTCAACTCTGAGTCAAGTGAATTGCTCAAATTCCAGTAGGTAGTAAGCTTAGAAACTGAACTTTGAATTCATTGGTCCAACTCCACTGTTTCCCAGGAAGCCTGTCCCCTTTTTGGAAGTACAGTATAGAGTGGCCTGAACACACTGAAGGCCTACGTGAGGGCTGATTGTTGGAGAGTGATAAAGTGAGGAGCACAGTGCAGAGGGGAGGTCCCTTCCAAAGGGGGCCCATGCTTTGTTCATGATTAAGCCTACCACCTAATTATATTTTCCTAAAGGCTTATGTTTGGTGGCTTTATGGCTTAGAGTTGAAATATCCTCTGAAATACATGTACTAAAGTCCTGGTTGTTAGATGATGACTGTTTTGGGAAGTGCTTGAATCATGAGGGCCCTAACTTCATCACATGGATTAATCTGTTGATGAGATCATAATTTGCGGGTATTGAGAGGTGCTATAAATAAATATTAGGGCCTTAGTAAAAGAATATCTCTTGGGGCCAGGACCTTGGGGGCTATATGTCCTCCCAGGCCCTTACTCTCTTGCTTTTTCCTTCATTCTCTGCTTTCTGGCTATATCATGCAAGCATCTTCGCTTGTCCATAATACCCTTTCCACCATGACGTTCTTTTGCCTTGCCATGAGCTCAGACACAGAGTTAAGGACCCAAGAATCAAAATATCTTTCATTATAAATTGTATGTCTCATGTTCTTTGTCACAGCAAATAATTAAGTAAATAAATAAGTGCAAGCTGACTGGCATGGTGATCTGATACTATCATCTTCTAATAATTTCTATGAGCTGTATAATCTAAAGATCTTAGCTCATATTTAGCGACTAGACATGGAGACACTGATATATGTATAGTGAAATTGAAAGGGAAGCAAAAGTAGCACTCTGTCTATCTAGGTCTGGTGGAAGTTGCTTTTGTTCTTAAACAGTTACAGGTAGATTTAAATAACTTGATTTATGAACCAGTCAAAAATTGAAAAATTCAGGTTCCACAGATATTTTCTGAGGCAGCTGAATATGACATTTTAAAATGGAGAGTAATGTTCTGGAAGTTTTCTTCATGGTATTGTAACCAAAATAATTTTCCATTTTTGGAGCTTCTATTTTAATAAGGGCGTCATTGCGATCTCCATTAGTGCAGTGCAGAGATGTTTTTAATCAAGATAATATTGGGCTTTGGGGAGGACTGGTGAGTTTTTGTGGTAAGGTGGGCTTGTCAGAAAATTGTGTTAGAAATGTTCTTTACATGGCTTTGAATTCACTTGCTTTTTAGCCTGAGTTATTGAGTAAATATGGATGTTATTTCAAGGAGATTTGTTTTGTAATTATGGAACTGATGTTATATTGTTATTGTAGTTGGCTTACAACTTTTTCTGCTGTCTCTGGTAACCTTCGCAAGGTGAAACATTTTATGAGCTATTTGGCCTTTAGGTTAATTAGCATTCTATTGGGGTATTGTGGGGTGGGGCAAAGCATTCTCTTATGTACAACTGGATGGGAAAAATGGCCTTTGATTATTTTGTGGTTGGGGGAGTTGGTTAGAGATTTGCCAACTTGCCAGTATTCCCATTACAGTGCTGGCCCTTAAAGAAAATTTAGTGACTTGGAATCTAGCCACGAACATCATTTATCAAGGTGGCAAACAATTTGACGGTATCCTTATTTAACAGATAAGTAGTGAAATCAGACAGAGTTTGGAAGAAGCAACCTCATTTATTATGGATGTCATCTTTCTGTTATAAATATAAGCAAGAGTGCCCTATTTCACTACTGATGTAGTTTGTAGAGCTACTTTTATGTGGATCTGATGAACAAATCAGGTGTGGCGTTGCCTTGCCTATTTTGAATTACTTTTGGAAAGACACTAATTTATTCATGAGGAATCCTGTCATACTAATTATCCTACAAGGTGGGACTATAAATCAGGCCAAAAATCATTGAAATTATAGTTATTTGTTAAAGATGAGGATACAATCCGGGAAATATGTTAGGGAGTCTTGTCAAATATCACATCACGTTTATACAAACCTATGTGGTAGTGACCAGTCATTCCACATGGCTTCTCAATACAAACTAGAGTCTCAGTAAACATGACATACGTGAGCCTGCTGCCAGTGTAACACAGCTTACTATTTACAGTAATATTCTTTTCTGTACAAGTGGAAAGAAAATACTAAAATAATAATAAGCGTATATAACAGTAAATACCTAATCTGGTCACAGTGGTCTATTATCAGGTATTGTGTACCATCTATAATTATACATGCTATACTTGCCTTTGAAAGTCAGGGCGGTTGATTGGTTTATTCCAGCAAGACTATAGACGCATCATTCACATATAGTACTGTGACATTATAATAGCTATGGTGTGAGTGGGCCGGCTCTCCTCTGTCTTTTGGGTACTAATGGTCAGTTTTGGGAAAGATTATTGTTATTTTTATTATGTTTTGTATTTAGTAGTTTTTTTTAAAGAGAATGAAAAATAGTAAAAAAAAAATAGAAGAGGTACATAATTTTGTTAAACAAAATGATAGAAATTCAACAACGGCTGTTATATTGTATATTATTGTCCTCAAATTAGTTGTCCAGATTACTGGAGATAAAAGCATGCAAAATTAGTAAAAAAAATTTGGTCAAAAGTAAATAATAAAATATAAAGGGAAAAAAATTAAACATTGACTTCCTTTCAATAGACCAGTAGAAATCAGCAGTACAATTTTCCAAGCTGCCATGTGTATGTACATAACATCTCTCTCTCTCTGTCTCTGTCTCTCTCTCTCTCTCTCTCTCTTTCTCTCTGTCCCTCTCTCTCCTTCTTCCCTTTAAATAGTTTCACCATCCTAGTTGTTCTTTCCCTTTAAACAGTTTCTTTCTCTTATGTAGTATCTATTCAGATTTTATTTACTTTTTCAGGTTCTTACACTAGTGAGACAGTACAGTGATTATATATGTGAAGAGTGATTTTTACAAGGACCCAGTAGCAGTTGTGAGGTGGCTAGAGGATGATTCACACGGAGTGTAGAACCTAGCTCCTTCCATCATGGTTATAATAGAGTTTGCATTGCATGGTGCCAGGTTGTGGCCAATGGTTAGGGACCCCTGCTCTTGGTAATAGGAATTTTTCAGATCCAGTATCATCTTAAGGGTCACCAGTTTATAGTTGGTCTGTTGTTGATTGAAGTGTCATTATGTGGCACATGACTTTAAAAATCTGTTCGTTCTTTCCAGAGATAGTGTCAGTTACATAAAAGACTCTCTTCTGAAATGTCTTCGATAATGTGACTTCATTTTCAGGCCCAAAGCGACAACAGGATGGTACATGAGTCTATGTGTATATATATGCTGTTTAAAGGGAAAGAACAACTAGGATGATAAAACTGTTTAAAGGGAAGGAGAGAGAGAGAGAGAGAGAGAGAGAGAGAGAGAGAGAGAGAGAGAGAGAGAGAGAGAGAGAGAAATTATGTTTTCTTCCACAAATTTTAGACTGCTTTTGAATTGAAGTACATGTAATATTTACCAATACTGTCACATACTGTTATAACTAAATTTAGAAGGTCTCTATATTTTACTGGATAATAGACAATGAGGTGATTTAGAGAAATCATTTTAGGATAAATAGAACTTTGCTTTTCTGTTTGCCTTAATCTTCTCAAAGAGATAAAAAATTTAAACTATTTATTTATTTATTTATTATTTATTTATTTATGTTTTGGCGGGGTCAGGGTTCAAACTCACAACCTTGCACTTGTCAGGCAGGCACTTGTGCCACAGAACTATCTCCTCAACCCCTAAACTATTTATTTTTAAAATATTATTTCCTATACTTCTGGATATTGACTTTGTAAGGTTTTCTCTTTTCATTTTTCTACTTTTTCCCCTAGAGATATTTGAACAGCCTGTGTTTAATGGACTAATATAGATAACCTACCTTAGTTCTATATCTTCAGGAAAATAAAACCAGTAAGATATATAGAAAAAGAGAAAGCTTCAGAAAAACATGAAGTCTGTACAGATGAGTTCCAGAAAGGTGTAGCTTTAGGTTTGAGCTGGTGCTATATGTGTCAGTTCTGAAGTACAGCGACTGGAAACTCAGCTGGTTTCTGTGTTGCAATGCTACAGTGAGAAGCCTCTGTGTTGGTTGTTAAGGCCCTGAACAGAAAGGTTGGGTCCTACCCATGAAATGGAGAATGATCTACTTCACTGAGTTAGCTGCTTTAAATGTTAATCACGTATCTTCGTAGCAGCATGTAGCCTGGACTTGGACTCAACAGTTGAAGTGCCCTGAATGCAGTTAGAGCTAAGGTGCGAAGTTGAGGCCAAGGCAGGTGTAGCTGCAAAATAAGTTTTGTGAGGTGTGTTTTTAAAAGACTATTTGCCTTTTCTATATTCACTGAGGATTGTGGATGGTATGGTATGTGTAGATGCAAAGTAATGGTTAGACTTGACGATGCTTGCTGGGTAACCGGTGAGAAAAATGCCGGCCCACTGTTTGATTGGATAGAATGGGTAAGCCAAATCAGGGAATAATGTCTTGTATAAGAGTTTTAAAGACTGTGTCTGCTGTCTTCCGAGTGGAAGGGAAGGCCTCAACCCATCACGGGAAAGTTCATGCAAAGGTTAGAAGATATGTATAAGTCTGGTGATGAGGCACGTGTGTAAAACGTACTTGCCAGGGGGCCCAGTAGGATAGCGTGATGGTAGGAATTTGCCTACCATGAGTGAAGACCTGGGCTCACTTCTGAGGAAGAGTGATGATTTACACAGATAAAATCTCGACTTTGTTTTATTTTGTTTTCAGAAGATCTGGCAACCACAGTTCTTATTCCAATGTAGTACTGATGGACAGTGAGAAATTATTTCATTTCGATAAGTATTTTCTGTTGGGCTGCTGTATTTGTTTCCTGTAATTACCAAGCTCCTACTGGGATCTGAGTTTGTGATCACCTACCCATGCCATAAAAAAGGATCTTAGGGACTGACAATATTCTTTGGGGTGTCCTAGCTTAGCCTTGATTGGAATTTAGAAGAGCAAAGTAAAAGCAGGCTTTCAGTTGACCTTCAGTGAAAGGATAAAGGGCAGAGAGATGGAATTACATGTGGAGAAATTAGCCTACATTTGTGGGTTTGAATACAGGAGAAAATCAGGTTGACTTGTCAGTTAGGAGCTAGGACATTAAGGCAATTCTAGTTCCTATAATGATTATTTTATTTTTTGCAGAACTGGAGATTGAACTCAGGTCCTCGCGCTTGCCAGGCAGGCACTTATTCTGCTGAGCTATATCCCCAGCCCCCTAGTTCCTATAAACCTCAAAACAATTGACATTATTTACTTGTTCATATGAAGTCTAAAATAGATGTGAATCATCAAAATATTTAAGGGGCCAGCCGTTTAACTTGTAGCTGTGCAATGGCCTAGAACTTCTGAATCTCAGTAGAAGAGGAAAGGCAGGTGCGACTAGGTAAGGCTAGTTTACTGATCAGATCTGGGAGTGGTGCTTATCATTTCTGCTTTCATTTTGCCTGCCAGTCACCCTACTGCAGAGGAGGCTGGGAAATGTAGTGCAGCTCTGCGCCTGGGTGAACAAGAAAACTGGCTTTGTGGATGCCTGGCTAGGCTTTCCCACAAATGATGGGGCCAGGCTTGAGGAGGTAGGAAGGTATATTAATAATGTTAGCACATATTTACAAACCACCTACTAAGATCCTATATTATATGCCAAGTAAGTTTTTGAGTTAAAGATAAAATGAAAGCAGTATTTTAAGAAATTAATCCAGAGGTAGAAACAAAGGAAGGAAAATCTTAAGTCAGGGTGAATGGTGAGTATACCTGTCTTCACTGCTGGCAGCCAACCAGATTGTCTGGGTGCACAGCAATGCCAGTAGTAGCAGTGTCAATAATAGTTACCAAGGGGCTGGGGAGATAGCTCCGAGGCACAAGTGCCTGCTGGGCAAGTGCAAGGTCGTGAGTTCGAACTCTGGTCCCACACACACACACACAAAAATAATAATAATAGTTACCGTGTGCCGTGTGATTTCAGGTGGAGCATTACATGTTTAGTTGTTGCTCAAACATACGTAAATACGATTATTATTTCTGTTTTATAGGTGGGGAATACAGGTTTCAGATGATTAAGTAATTGCTCCATATTCACATACTTTGTAGCAGGACCTCAGGCTTTTAACTTTGGAAGTTGATGTTATGTTATAACTCCTATGATGAATGAGATGGAAGTAAAGCTAGTAGAAATATGAATTTAAATAAACAATCATCGGGGCCCGGTGGGATGGCTCAGTGGTCTAAAGTGCCTGCTTGGGGAAGCTTGGGTGGCTTCAGGGACCGTGGTTCGATCCCCGGCACCACATGCTGCGCCAGCCCTGCCCTTGGGGTGGGCTGAGCCGGCCATAAAAATGAGTGAATGAACAAACAACGGTTCTGAAACAAGAATAAAAATAATAAATTAAATTAAAAAAAAAAAACAATCATGAAAGGCACTGTTAATGATTTGAGAGGGACATTATAGCATATTAAAAGTTCTTAGAAGGTCTTGTGAAGAAGAAATAGGCTTAGGTATTTCTGCTATGTATCACACCATTGGACACATTTGGTTAGATTTAAGTCAACTTCTAACAGAGCTTTTGGTAAATGCTGGCTGCTTAGAAAGATGACATCTCCATAAACTGTAAACAGTAGTAATACAAATCATTTACCCTTAATCTTCTATTTTGTAAATACATCAGGACATTCATTTCTCTGCCTGAAATCTTTATCATGATTATAGCAATTAAAATTTCAAATAATAAAATTAAAATAAATTTGTGTGGTATTTTCAGAAATACTGATAAATGCCAGAGACCTTGAGTTGCTGATGTAAGGTTCTGTTTTTGGCAGTTGACTGCTGGGATGGTCCAGATGGAGAGCCAGTAGTACACCATGGCTACACGCTCACTTCAAAAATTCTCTTCAGAGATGTGGTGGAGACCATCAACAAGCAAGCCTTTGTGAAGAACGAGTAAGTGTGTGTGGGCGCTGTTGCGATAAGATGGCTGCAGACCCACACACCCTTCCTTGGACCTAAGTCTCTGTTTCTCCTGTCTCTACACTGCCCTGTTGAAGATGTCCTTGCAAAGAGTGACCCCTAAGTTGCTAAACTGAGGCTGTAGAATGTCCATAAGTTCTGGAAACACGGGCTTCTATACATAAGAAGTCGCATTTTGCTATGTATTATGACACAGTAAAATAGTCCCTAGGTTTTGCTTGGGTGTCTGATGTGTGCTGGTGTCTCCTTGAGTTACTTGGTCCCTCCTTGACATTTGATCATGGTGACTATTTCCCCTACAAAGCTTGCATTTTTAACTTCTATCGCAACATCCTGTCCTCCATCGCAGTCATTGCTTCTTTCCTTTTGTGCCTGTACTGCGTTTTATTTCCTCACAAAAGAATTAGTATTTCCTAAAGTGCTATGCAGGCTTACTTTGGGTGTGTTTGTCTAATTACATTCCTTCACCTTTCCCCTAACTTCCAGATTTATATGGAATAGAAAAAATCTTAATAAATGTTCAGTTGAGTTCCCAGCTGTGTGTCAGAAGCATCGCCTTCTGTGAGACCTCCTCTTGTTACTTATTCCGCTTCATATTGCCTTATAGTTTTAGGGCAGAGACTGGGAGCCACTGCAGATTCAGCCAGTTGCTCTCAGTTCTATTTGCTAAGTTATCTTTGGCAACAGTGCCTTCTGGTTGTCTTCATTTTCCTTTTGGGCCATCCTCCATATTGGACGACAGTTTCCATATATATATAAAATGTTCTCGCTTGAATCCTGCAGTCCTTCAGAAGCTCCCTGTAGTGCAAGAGCATGTCCTCACGCCCTGCAAGGCCTGCCTGCATCCTTCTCTGCTATTGTCTCCCTTGCCATTGCTCCGTGGTCTTGGCATCCGGAGATGCTAAGAATAGTGGTCAGCTTCCTTGGTGAGACCGATGCTTTTCGAACCCCCACCCTCACATATGCTGTTATGCCATGTATATGCCATTTTTCAGTCTACAAGATTATTTATGCTTTGTCTCTGTGACAAGTGTACTGACCTGATTTAAATCTTCTCTTTCTTAGCATCTACAATATATTTCTCTAGTATCTTATAGCACCTTGTTAAAATATAGTTGCTTGGCTTCTTCTAAATCTGTATGACTATGAACTCACTGAAAATATGCAGCTGCATTTTAGGCATTTCTTATTCATTCTTTGTTGCCTGGAAGCTACCTGCAATATACCAGATACACAAGAGAGGATCTTTGAGTTAAAGTAAATTAAAATTACAATTGCGTAAAATTAAAATTTTAGAAGTTATTGGTCTTTAAAATTTGTAATACTTGAGCTTATTAATTAACCATGAAATTAAAATGCTACTCTAATAAGAGATGCTGGCTACAAAGCAGATTTAGTTTGTAAAAATGCTGTTTTCTACACAGAAGACTCTTGAGTACTAAATTCTGACCAGTCTCTTCACTGAGACTTCCCTGATTTGTGTCAGTCTCAGCCAAATTGAAAGTCGATATAGTGCTTTAGAAAAGTTTGGCCTTTTCTTTCTCTTTCTTAAATTTTGGGTGTATTTCCTCCGAAGGGATTCTTAACCCTGGCACTGTTGACATTTCGGGCGATCTTGGTTTTTATTGTAGGATGCTGTCTTGTACGTTATAGAATGAGTAGCAGCAACTTGTCTTGTACTTGGTAAAATCCAGTTGAACTCTGAATTGTGGCCACTGAAAATGTCCTTAGACAATGATAAATGTCCCTTGGAAGGAGAGTGGACAAGGTCACACACCCTCCCCATCATGCTGAGAAACACAACTGTACATTAAACATCACTAGATGATAATGGACAAAAGGATTGATAATTTGGAAGTTTGCTATTAAAACTCCTGATGTGACTGCAGAGTGACTGAGGGTTGCTAGTTTGTTGTTTTTACTCATAGCACTCCAGGGTAAAAACCATGTGAGGACACAGATAACAGACAGATGGTTTCACTATAGAGGTCTTTCTCTCATCCCACCTCCATGATCAGGTTTTGCTAGTGGAGGCAGAAGATCGCTCGGAGAATTAGCTGATTGATGGTAATATGGACCTGTACTTAGCATAGAGGCCAAGAAAGACTTTTCTCCTCATAAATATATTTAGGGAATTTACATATAGTTTTGTGTATTCTGGGAAACCTATATTGCCTAATATTATTTCTGAAGATATACGATGGAAAACCAGAAAACAAAATCTATTAATGTGCCTTGTAATAGTTCTTCTGAAGCAAAAGCAAACTTGAGAGTTTCTCTTTCCACCTTGTCCACCAGTGCTTCAAAGTGTCTTTGGATTATTGCTTTATGTGGGACCTATTTTCTTTATACAGAGAGTTGTGAGCTGGTATAGAATCAATGCTTGGCAATTGTTATTTTAGTAGAGACTAGTATAATACACTACACAAGTGATCTTGGTGCTTATCCCAAGCTGCTGTAAAATGCCAAGTTCCATTATGTTATTGTATCCTCATTAGTAATTTTCAATTAAATATATATGTATATTTCATATATATATGTTTCATATATATATACAATATATATATATTGCATTTAATAATACAAAGTGGTTAGCTGTATCTAGATATTTTTTTTCCAGTTTAAGTACTTCTTTTTTTTTCAATTTTTTTATTGTTTAAATTTAACAATGGTTATATTACATATTTTCATCATCAGATCAGTTTAGATTAATACATATAGGTATATAAGATTGATCAAACAATTAAACATTAACCTTTCTAAATCCACATTACTTTTGTTTTTCTTTTCCCCCTTCTTTTCTTTGAAAGTTGACATATTGCATATTGTCCTCACAATCATTCTATAGAGTGCAGTGTGTGGGCATGACCCACCTCCCTATTGATGTTGCATAGA
>PVJA010034588.1:0-22436 GCA_004027025.1 Myocastor coypus | reverse complement strand
AAAAAAATAAAATAAAAAAAAGAATAGGTAAAGAAGCTAAACAATTACTATTTGCAGATGACATGATAATCTATATTGAAGACCCAAAGAATTCCACCAACAAGCTACCAGAATTAATACGCAAATTCAGTAGCATAGCAGAGTACAAAGTCAACACATAAAACTCAATAGCATTAGTCTACACAGATTACAAACACACTGAGGGAGAAATTAGAGAAACAATATCTTGTACAATAGCATCAAAAAAAATTAAATAACTTAGGAATTAACCTAACTAAAGAAGGAAAAGAGGGGCTGAGGAGATGAGACAGCTCCATGGCACAAGTGCCTGCAAGGTTGTGAATTTGAACCCCAGTCCCGCCAAAAAAAAAAAAAAAAAATACATAAATAAAATAAAATATAAAGAAGGAAAAGATATATTCAATAAAAACAACAGTACTCTGAAAAAAGAGAGCCTAGAGGATTTGAGAAAATGGAAAGATATCGCTGCTCCTGGATAGGTAGAACCAACATTGTGAAGATGGCCATACTCCCTAAATTGTTATACAGATTTAATGCAATTCCTATCAAAATACCATCAACATACCTCACAGACATGGAAAAATCATTCCTAAAATTTATTTGCAACCAGAAAAAGACCTAGAATTGAAAGACAAACTTGGGCAACGATAAGGCAGGAAGCATAACAATTCCTGACCTAAAGTTTTACTACAGAGCTACCGTGATAAATCAGCATGGTATTGGCAAAAAGATAGACCTGAACATCAATGAACTAAGACTAAAAGATGCAAAAGCAAATACAAACACCCTCAGCCACCTTATCTTTGACAAAGGAGCTGAACATGTTTACGGAAGAAAGATAGCCTTTTTAACAAGTGCTGCTGGAAAAACTGGCTCTCTACATATCAAAAACTAAAACTTGATACAGGTCTATCACCATGTACTAAACTAAAGTCAAAATGGATTAAAGATCTAAATATTAAAAGAGAAACACTAAATCTCCTAGAGGAGAAAGAGGAAATCTTCAAGATATCAGGATAGGCAAAGAGCTCATGGACAAAAATCAAAATGCACATGTAACACTTCAAAGAATCAACAACTGGGACCTCCTCTCACTGAGATTTTGTATGTCAAAAGAAACTACCAACAGAGTGAAAAGACAACCCACAAATTTCAAAAAGATTCTAACTAATAAGTATTCAGACAAAGGTCTTCTATCTAGAATTTATAAAGAACTAAAAAACATTAGGGTTCTAAAATTCAAAGACTCAATCCAGAAATGGGCATCTGAGATGAACACACACTTCTCAGAGAAATTCAACAAGCCTATAAATACGTGAAGAAATGCTCCACATCACTAGCCATTCGTGAAATGCAAATCAGAACAACACTTAGATATCATCTTACCCTGGAAAGAATGGCTACCATAAAAGAAATCAACTAACAACAAATGTTGGAAAGGCTGTGGAGAAAAAGGAATGCTTCTCCACTGCTGCTGGAATTGCAGACTGGTGCAACCATTATAGAAAGCAGTGTGGAGACTCCTTAAATAACTAGAACTAGAAATCCCATTCAATCCAGCTATCCGCCTACTGAGAATTTTCCCAGAAGAACTGAAAACATCGCATCATAGTGTTATCTTGCACCTATGATCATAGCAGCACAATTTGTGATAGGCGAATCCTGGAAATAACCAAAATGCCCGTCTTCTGAAGAATGGTTGAAAAAGATGTGGTATTTTTATACAATGGAATATTACTCAGCTATAAAGAATAATAAACTAGAAGACTTCATATAAAAGTACATGTATCTTGAACTCAGAAGTGAAATAAACCAGACCTACATATGTAAATATTGTACAGTCTCTCTAGTGTAAGAACTCAAAAGAAAACATAAAAATGGAAAGGCATAACACAGCTGCATGGATACAAAGAATTAAACAACAAAGTGACTAAAAACAAAAAAGACAGGAAACATGGCAGGAGCAAAACCATGCACTTATATACACAGGATGAATTAGATAATGTTCCCAAACTACCAAAATATTTTTCACACCAAAGATAGCAATGAGTAACACTACAATTATGCTTGGAATGCTTGTCATTCTTGTCTTTTAGATTTGTGCTGCTTCTAATGTAATTTCAGTTACTGCTATACTTCTCTCTCAAGTAAATGATTGCTTTACAAGAAAACATAAAAGAGTATTAAATGAGAGTAAGAAACTAGGAAAAATGCCGTAGGATTGACCGGTACAATTTTGTATATACTTAAGATTTCTAAATGTCTGTGCAAAAATGTGTAACTGCTTTAATCACATTGTATAGAAATTTATTAGAATATCAGTGATTGATGGAAAATAGCGACTCCATATTAAGTGTAAGATGTTGGATATTCAGAAGGACAGTGATGTTAAGCTCAAGTACCTATGTCACAGAGTAATAGTATAACGAAGTTTCTCTTTTGGAAGGTTAAGAATGTAAGTTTACAGACCAAAAATTAGAGAAAAAGGTCTACAAGGATTGCAAATATTTTGGCCCTAGCCCTTCAAGGTCAGTAAGGACTCAAGATATAAGAGAACCTGCACTGTAACATCCTATAACTCAGTGGTTTCCCAAGTTTTCTGTTCAAGGAGATTATGGGACCACAGAACAAAGGGATTGATGATGTCTGGTGTGCCTAAGGAGAGTCACCTGGAGAGAAAACATTCTCTCGGGCTTTCACAGACAGCAAACTGGTCAAGCAATAGTCATGACTCATCCAGATGGCTGACACCGACAACAGTTCTACAAAGCACTGTGCATGGTTCCAAAGTAAATCTTGGGGGATTTGACTGACCTTGGGAGATACAAAAGTTACATGTTTTGTTATACAGGTCTTTCTTTTTTTTTTTTTTTTAAGATTTATTTATTATTTCAGAACCTTTATTTGTTTATTCGCTCTTTTTTTTTTTTTTTTTTTTTTTTTTGGTGGGACTGGGGTTCAAACTCACGACCTTGCACTTGCCAGGGAGGCACTTGTGCCACGGAGCTATCTCCCCAGCCCCATATTCGCTCATTTTTATGGCTGGCTCAGCCCTTCCCGAGGGCAGGGCTGACACAGCATGTGGTGCCCGGGGATCGAACCGCGGTCCCTGAAGCCGCCCAAGCTTTCCCAAGCAGGCGCTTTAGACCACTGAGCCATTCCGCCAGTCCCTACAGGTCTTTCTTTAACTTGCCCTTAACTACCCAGCAGAAAAGTTTAACCATGAGGCATAAAACTAGATTACTATGCTGAATTGTAAAAGGCTTAAATCAACAGCTTCTGACATTGCCAGTTCTGCCAGTAACCCATTACAATTGTGGCATATTGGGCTTTCTCTTAGTTCAATGTGAAAAAATGTTTTGTACCAACAGTGATTAGAAAAATTATCATGTCTATATCCTTTGCTCTTTATAACTACTTTGAGGACAACAATATTCATTGTTTCAATTATTGGGAATGTACTACTAATGTGCTTTTAAAAATGTCATTGTTATTTATTATTAAAAGAAAAAAAAAACTGAAAAGATAAAATAAATCATTACAATAAAAGACACACAGACAATAATTTCCCTCAAAATAATTCATGCCATTTTAAGCACCTTTATCCCATTCTTTTAAAGTGGTTCTGAAAGACCTTGTGTTTTTAGGTGCACTGTCCTGATGTCCTAAACTGATATATGTTCAATTTTAATGGCTTTTTTAAAACCTTTATTTATTTACTTAGTACAGGATCTCACTACACAACTTGGGCTCACAGAGATCCTAAGCCTTCACCAGTGCTGAGATTATGGTATGCACCACCATGTCCAGTTTCAGTTGCTGGCTTGGCACAGGACCAGCATCACATGCAGTAGCAGAGATTGAACCTGGGTTCTTGCACTGCCAGTCAGACGCTAAGACTGCCGATCTATCTCCTCATCCCCTCTTGATTGTTTTAACTTTAGGCAAATCTGTTACTGTTAGCCCAAAACTAAACAGTACCAGATCCAGTGACTAAGTTTGATGAAGACACACTTATATTTTCATGGGCCTGCCTTTTCATTTGATGGCACTTCGAAACATCATTTACCATATATTTTTAAAAATCACACCTTACAAAGTCAGAGGACTTCCAGAAGCATTTCAGAAACTGGCAAGAATGATGGAATAAGTATGTCTGAAGAAAAGGGAGTATTTTGCGGGAGAATAAGGCAAAGTGTCTTTTACCATGATAAATTTTAAAATTTTAATATTCATCTTATTTTTTGATCATATTTCATCATGTTTTTCAACACAAATTGCTAATGTTCTGTAGCACCTTATGAATTGCCTTCAGCCAATACTGGTTTCCTATGTGTTATGAAGACAGACATGAAAAGTCCCAATCAGATCAAAATTCAGTAAGCAATTAACACATGTAATCTGATCATTAATAAATATAATTGTGCAGGAGTAACAAAAGAAGAAACCAATTGCCTAAGACAGTGGTGGCCAATCTCTTGACTTTTTTTTTCTTCTTCTTCTTTTTCTTCTTCTTCTTCAACAAATGATGGTAGGTAGGAGTTACTTTTCCCAAAATAAAACCTTATACATATTTAGATTTAATTGTAGTGTTAACACTTTGCAATAAGTATGTGGGTTCTGGATTACAGTTTGGGTACTCATCTATAAAAGGTTCACCATAACTAAGGACTCTAAGGGAATAAAGAAAAGCTTCAAAAAGAAAGTGACATCTATAATAAATTCTGAAAATTTACTAAGATTTTGCTAGGCAAAAAGGAATATGGGTAAGGGGAATTCAATTCTAAGTAAAAAGCAAAGTACAAAAGTAAAAAGTAGTAATGAAAGGCTATAATTTGAAATTCAATTTAGGATGGCTAGAAAAGACTCGAGAAAGACACAGAGGTACCACTGAGTTGAGGATGGTTGAAGCCAGATTATAAAAGACTTTTATAGACCATACTAAAGAATTTGCACTTTTGTCCTTCAGGCTTAGGACTCACATTTTTTGTTGTTGTTGTTTGGCTTATTTTGTAGTGCAAGCTGGCCCTGAACTACCTGTATAGCCCAGGCTGCCTAGAAATCATAGTGATCTGTCTACCTTAGCCTTCCAAGTGGGACTACAGATATGCACCCTCATGCACAGGGGAACTTAGATGCATTTTTTTTGTTGTTGTTACTGTTGTTGTTGTTGTTCCTGTGTTACTGGGGATCTAACCTGGAGCTTGGGCTTGCCAGGGAGGTACTTATGCAGTTGAACTATCTCCCAAGCCCTAGAACTCAGATTTTAACAAAAGAAATCAAAGTTAAATTTGATTTTTATGATGTCTCACCCTGATGACTCTAAGTGATCTTGACTGAGGAAATGACAAATAGAAGATTTATTGAAAGAAAGCCTTCAATTAATAGATAAAGTGGTTCTCAAATTGTGCACAGGTTGCAATCATTTTTATAAGTGTTCAACTAAAAGAAAAAGTAGGGCCTGGCAGGATGGCTCAGTGGTCTAAAGCGCTTGCTTGGGAAAGCTTGGGTGGCTTCAGGGACCGCGGTTCGATCCCCGGCACCACATGCTGCACCAGCCCTGCCCTCGGGGCAGGCTGAGCCAGCCATAAAAATGAGTGAATAAACAAAGATTCTGAAACAATAAATAAATAAATAAATAAATAAATAAATAAATAAAATTCTTTTAAAAAAGAAAAAGTTTTGTGCATTTTAGGGAAAAAAAATGCTTTTATCATGTCTATATCCTGTGGCCTGTATAACTACAACAAGGACAACAATATGCATTGTATCAATTATTGTGAATGTCCTAACATGTTCTGAAACTGTCACATTGTAATTTCTTATTAAAAGTAATTAAAAAAAAGAAAAGAAAAAAATGCTTACCTTCGTCTTTTGAAGGGTGACTTTGGCATATCTGCTGTAGGGATCATTTGTTCTCCAGGCCTAACCCACATTATAGGCCCATCATCACTCTGGGACCTACACTGTAGTCGAAGACTGGAAAGTGTGCCCCAGGGCAGAGTCATCTAAAAGTTATACAAAAGAGAACCAATTGATGAATAAAAATTGCTGATAAGGAGCCACAGCGTCTTTACAGTAAAATGATACATGATATTCTAGGCAGATTATGAAAATTTTAAAATATAGTTTTTCAATACAGAAGCAATTTGAAAGGTAACAGGCATATAATCAAGTTAATTTGTGGCCTTTTAAGATGATAAAACTACCAGCGAGATAGCTCTGCAGACCAAGTATCTCCTTAGACAAGCACAGGGACTAGGATTTGATTCCTAGCATCACATGCTGTGCCAGCTCCCTTGATTCCACCCCTGGGCACACTGAGCTGGCCACCAAGATTGGGTATGATGGCACACACCTGTAATGCCAGCACTGAGGAGGCTGAAAACAGGAGGATCACTACAAGTCCAAGCTGCATAGTGAAACCCTGTACCAAATAACATAAATTTTCAAAAAGATGATAAAGCTGTATGTAAAGGAAAAAAATAAAAAATAAAAAATAAAAATAAAAGTTATACAAATGAGTGCCATTTTAAAACTGTTTAGTTTATTTAAAAATTAACCCCGCTCTACCCAAATAAGTTTTAAGACAATTTTTTACATGTATATATAAAGGAAAAAATGTCATATTGCACAGTAACTTATAGTAAATATTATAGTAATGTAATTTGTATAGTAATGTAATTTGTATCAATATTTTTCTTTTAAGTGTATTTGGTACAGGGTCTTACTACATAGTTCAGACTCATAGTGATCCTCTTGTCTTCAGCTTCTCCAGTGCTGGGATTACAGGTTTGTGCCATCATACCTGGTCTCAGTAGCAGCTCAGCATGCCCAGGAGCAGGGTCAGCAATGGCAGTTTCTGCACTTGCCTAAGCAGGAGCTTAGTCCACTGTGGTATATCACTAGCCCTGTATCTATATTTTTCTAAACATTTCCTTTCAAAACACTGCATAGGATTCAACAGGCAAGACTAGCTTAACATTTTAATATAGTGTTCACTGAAATAATGATCAAAACTTGAATAATCTGAATTAACACTCACTTTCAGAAATGGTGATTCTTCTAACATATCAAGGAACTCTGGGAAATAATCACCAACTTCTTCATCTACTGCTCCAACAAGACTTATCTGCCGCATTGGACCTGCTCGGTAGGTACCACAACAGTAGGTCCTGTTGACCTAAAATAAAATGAAAGAGGCAGGAAAAAAAGTACTGAAGTGCACTATAATTAAAGAACATGAATAGCATATTGTTTCCAATATAACTTTCTTCTACCTCCTAAGAACTCAATAGTATCTCAGATAAAATCAACAGAGAGAGGCACCCAAGCACACTGACACATATAATAGTATGACATGTGCCACAAGCAGAAATTTCAACATGCAATTAGTTAGCCTAGAGTTCAAATATCCCCCAAATATTAAAGACTGGTAAACATCTCTAAGAATGATGATTGTTAAACTGAAAACATATCTTAATGTGATCTTTATCTGGGAGAAAAAATAGACTAAACAGCAGCTAGGTAGGGTGGGAAAAAAAGATCACAGTCAGATGAATCTCTCTTACTCACTGTGTACTCCTCAGCTTAAAAGTATTCACTTTAAGGCACATAGAAAGCTGACTTTTAGTTAAATGTAATCTCTCATTACTTCCATATAAGAGCCTTCATTTGAGGCCAGCTGATCTCCTCTGTTCAACTTAAATCAAGCATATTTGCATCTCAATGGTATTTTTCACTCAAATCTGTACAACATGGGATGTCTTTTTGATGACCCAAATCTTAATCATATTTCAAAGGTCTTCCCAACAGTGTATCTGGCTACCCTCCATGATCTTTCTCTTCTCTGAAGTATGTTGCCTAAAAATACATACACATTTTCTCCTTATAAGCTGAGAACCCTCTGGGACTACAAATATTTTTTAGCTTTTTTCAGATTTGGAAAATCTGTATATAGACATTACTAGTTAAGTATTTCTAATACAAAAATTAAAAATGTGCACTACTCCAAAATTGAAAAATTTTTGAGTATTAGAGATGTTTAATTTATATCAGCTTTCCTGAATTTAGGATATTCTATGAATCTGTAGGCCATAGCAGCCCATCTAGCATTCAACTCAGTCCATACTAAAAGATTTCATACAATCCAGTATTATTCCTCTAATCATTTAATATATCTCATCTAGCTTCCAATTTAGGATGAATTTTTCCAAAGGGCAAAAAGATGGACCACTATGAATATAACTGAATAAGATTTATTTTTTTTTTAAGAATTTTTATTTTATTTATTATTTTTTTCTTGTTTCAGAACCTTTGTTTATTCACTCATCTTTTATGGCGGGCTCAGCCCGCCCCGAGGGCAGGGCTGGCGCAGCATGTGGTGCCAGGGATCGAACCGTGGTCCCTGAAGCTGCCCAAGCTTCCTCAAGCAGGCGCTTTTAGACCATTGAGCCATCCCGCTGGGCCCCAACTGAATAAGATTTAAAATGCTGGATTTGGGAGGGAGGGGAATGAAATGAATGAATGAATGAATGAATGAATGTATAGCTCTATTTTAACCAGGATTTCAACCTCAGATCAGTACCTAGGATTTTCTACTTCGATTTAAATTGGAAAGTCTAACATATGGCTGTACTTTCATAAGGTAAGGCTCTGTTGAATATTCAAAAGCAATTTTACGAATCAATCCTTACTGTTCTAAATGTCATCTATTTTGCCTTAATAGAAAGTAGCTTACATAAGTGATCATTTAGTAGTTTTCACATAAATCTTCACTATTTACTCTTCATTAGCATTTTTTTTTTCTTTCTTGACCCTTGAATTTGCCAGGTAAGCACTTATTCTACTGAGCTATCTATCTCCCCAGCCTCTAGCAGTAATTTTAGAGTCAACTTTGTATTTTAAAATTTAACACCACTTGTACATATATGCAGTAAAGAGGGTTTTAGGATCTAGTTGCCATACAGATGAGATTTCTTAATTTCTACTAACTTCTTCCCCTAGTATCACTTTATATGACTTCAAGTAGCAACTACCCAGGAAGAGCAGGTACCCTACCACTGTATATACTTGTATATGTCACCTCTAGCAGGTTTGTGTAAGCCAGGGGTCCAGCTTCAGAAAAAGGATTCTCACTGGAAACAGAAATAAGAACAAGAGGTAGCTTTTCTAACCATCATTTTAACCTTTCTAAGTCAAGTACCCTACAATGATCAAAGCACATTTAATCTTTAACATCATATGCTTTTAGGGTTAATAAGAGAGATCCACTTCCTCTAAACATCTTCCCAAGTATTCCCAGTTATCAGAAATTCCTTCACACATCAGGGTTTCAATATATGCTAATATACTTTAAAGCTCCAAAACTGAAGACTTACCCTTGCAAAGTGTATAACCAACAATCTGGTGTTTTTCAATGTATTTAGCCTGCAAAGTTTTAAATTATGAGGCTCTTAATAAATTATTTTTTAAAATTCACATTGCTTTGAATTGTATTTTTCTATTACACTATTCCAAACCTACCTACCCAATTCAAATAATACCAGTTACCAGCACTGAACTTAAAAGAGAACTTTAAAAACTCAACCACCTACAATAATATGTGACATAAATATATACAAAGCATTTTTTCCTATCTAGAAAAAGAAATTAAATCTAAAAGGAAGTGGGAAAGAACCAAAGAAGAAAGTTACTATAACTACAAAACATAAGGAATTTTTATAATCTCATAATTTTGTCAGGGTCATCAAGTTTTTGTTTTTGTTTTTATATTATGGCTGGCTCCGCCTGCCCTGGGGGTGGGGCTGGCACAGCATGTGGTGCCGGGAATCAAAGAACAGTCCCTGCAGTTGCCTAAGTGTGCCTAAGCAAGCGCTTTAGACCGCTGAGCTATCCTGCTGGCCATCAAGCTTTATTTTTATGTACATACAATGAAAGTTTCTCTTAAGTATCTTCAGATTTGTACTTTTGTGTGAATACCAATGTGGTATTCAAAGTGCCAGAAGTTAATACTTTATTTTTTTCTTAGTGCCAAAACAGCTATCAAGTAAAAATATACACAACAAAACATCAGGATTATAAAATATACAATGTATAAGACCTACTTGGGAAACTGCTATGTTAACATATCTATAGGGGGGCCTTGTTAGAAAACCACAACTTCGTGTTTTCAGTCCTTTACACTAAATTAGACTCTGAGTTAGCCTCTGTATTTATTCCTAAGTATCAGTATCTCTTCCTGCTTTGAGTTTCTTCCATACCTAGCCTAGACTTTCAAATTTATTACACTCAGAGATGCATTAATATCCTCTAGCCTTCACCCCTGCCTATAAATACTGCGCCATTTTACCCATCTGCCCTCCTCTCTGGACTTTTCCATTTGATAAACCAAGAAATCCTTTTCATCACTTAAACTCATTTTTAAACTAACATCCTGTAACCTCCCTTTACCTATTTAAAAATACCCTGATGTACTGCTCTGCTTCCATGTCAACATCCTCCTCCTACAGGATGTCTACTACCTAACCTTGTTTCACTCACTTCATCACAATCAGATTTCTATCAAGACCGGCCCTGTGAAACAAATCACTAATGACACCACAGCCAAATTCAAGAGCTATTTCTCAGTCATACATTTTCTTGACTTTCCTTCCTGATATCTCTCCAAAATGTTATTAGGGTTGGCCTATTCTCATTCAACATATTATCTGTGATGGCTTCAATTAAAATACAGATTTAACTACCACTGTACAATATGTTCCATATCTGTTTCTCTAAATCAGTGGTTCTCAACCTGTGGGTTGCGACCCTGGTGGGGGTCGAACGACCAAAACACAGGTCGCCTAAAGCCATTCCAAATCATACCTGTAGCAAAATTACAGTTTTGAAGTAGTCACCAAAATTATTTTTTGGTTTGGGGTCACCGCAACATGAGGAACTATACTGCAGGGCCACGGCATTAGAAAGGTTGAGAACCACTGATCTAAATCAAAAATGTTTCTCAGACTCAGACCTTTACAGACCTGCTGGACAACCCACAGACAACCACAACCACTGTAAAACTGAACTTATTTCTTTATAAAATTCCTTTCTACCCAGAAACTACCCTTTCCCCCTGTTGTATCTGTTTCACCAGTTCATGATAACCATTTTCTCAGTTGCCAAATTAGGAATTTACAAGTCCCTCTTCCTAATCCCTTACGTATCAAAAATCTATCTTCTAAATCTGCCATCCAACTGCTTTAATTCAGGAAATACTCATCACCTAATTTCAAAAACCTCTTAGCTAATATCCTTGCTTCAGGATTGCCATATCCAAGAGTCAGCCCTGGGGACCACCTACAAATGATTTGTTCAGGAGCACATTTTGCCTTTTTGTTATGGTTTGTGTATAGGTGTCCCCCCAAAGCCTCAAACAGTTTGTGATTGATTATTATGGGTGTAGGTGCTGCACCTGCTCATGTGCAGGTAATTTGCATTTCAATGTAAGGAAGGAAGAAAAGTTAGCTGCTTGAGCTATTGCTACTCCTACCTTTGCTCTTACTCTTTACTATACTATAGCTATGAAAGGTTGCTCTCTGCCATGTGACACTCTGCCTTGGATCCAGCTGAGTATAGACTAAAATCTCCAGTAACTGTGAGCTAAATAAACTTTTCCTTCCCTCATTTTGAGTGTCAAGTATTTGTTCCAGCAATGAGAGAAGAGTAACTAAGACACTTTTCAACCCTCCTGATTTAAAATTCTCTAGTAATTCCCTATTACCTACAATATCAGGTTGAAAGTCTTTTTCATAACTGACAAAATCCCTCTATATTATCCTAAAATAAATATCACATTTGCCATATTCTAAATATGTATTTCCACATTTTAAATTATGTGTTACCTCTATAACTTTTTATGTATATGCCTCTATAACCTCCACATATGATTAAATATGGATTAAAAATAGACCAAAGAGACAAAAATAAAAGCAAGCTGTCATGCACAAAAAAATTAAGTACAGTACATTAAATGTAAGGTAGGTTTTAGATGAGTTTGGAGTTATTACTCAATTTAAAAAGGGAAGGACTGGGCATAGATTTAGGGATCATGAACAAAGTATAACTTTTAAAGCAAGTAAGAGTTTAAAGAAAAATGTAAGCCGGGTGTGGTGGTGCACGCCTGTAATCTCAGCACTTGGGAGGCTGAGGCAGGAGGATCGGTGCGAGTTTGAGACCATCTTGGGCTACAAAAGTGAGCTCAAGGACAGCCTGAATTGCATAGCAAGACCCTGTCTCAAAAAGACCAAAAAAAAAAAAAAAAGAAAAAGAAAAAGAAAAAGAAAAAATGTAAACAAAGGAGCAGGAGCTGTAATGAAGGAAAGATGGTTGAGACAAGACTCAGCTAAAGAAATGGTGAACAAGCTGGGTGCAGTACAAGCAAGACGATGATGAAAAAGTACGAGGATCATTTGAGACCAGCCTAGGCAACACAGCAAGTTCCTAGGAGAAAATAATGAAGAAACAATTAAAATAATGTGCCAGGCATGTCACCACACAATTCTGTAATCTCAACATTCTGGGAGACTGAAGCAAGAGGATGTAGGTCAAGCTCAGTTTGGGTAATTTGGTGCCTCACTAAGACCCTGTCTCAAAAATTTAAAAAAGAGCTGCTGATATAGCTCAGCACAAACATACTGCATTAATCACCAGTACAATGATGATGACGAAGATCATGGTCATGATCATGATAAGAGTAACATTTCAGTAAATGGCTGCAACCAAAAAATAAAGCAAAAATGAGGTTCACTAGGAAGACAGTTAATTTCCCCAGTAAAATGTATTTTCACTGAAGAACTAAATTAAAAGAAGGTGACAAATAACAAGATGCTGTTAATTTAAGGAGGGGCTGGCAAACTAAAATCCACAGACCAAATCTAGAACTATCAAAATTTTACTAGAAATGCCCATTAATTTATTTTACAATGGCAGATTTGAAGGAGTAAGTACGTATACCCTCAAGTCCTTTGTAGAAAACTTTGCAGGCCCCAATTTAAACCACTACCAAAATAATCAAATGATATTATACAATTAAGGGTAAACTATGAAATGGAATATTCTATGTGTTACTCTGTATCAGTAATACAAAGTGCCTGATATATAGTAATAAATGTTTACTAAATTCATAGGTTCTGTGGCTAGAAATAAAATAATCAACAATTAAATTCTGGAGTGCAAAAAGAGCTATTGATTTTGCAAAACTTAGAAGACAGAAGGAAACCAGGATAGATGACATCATGGAACAGAGCTGCATCTGTCACGGCATTAAATTTTTTATTAAATGCAAATGTTTGTGATATATTTAAATAATTAGCAACACAAAAGATGAACAGCATTTATGACCACAAATTCAACATGCACCAATTGTGTGAAACTATGCCAAACAAGCAAACTACTAATTATCCTTAAGTATTTCATCCTTTTTTTGTGTGAATACTTCCTGGGCATATCGCCAATGAGCCAGGCTCCGTCAGCTTGGGGTTGCTGGTGACTAAGTTCTTGCCAACAAGATGTTACCATAAGTTAAATATGCTATTTCTAGAGGATGCCTTTGTGAAGAAAAGGTCCACCCTCTGTTTTCTCCTCTCTTGCAAGTGGATCACAGTGAGGGTTTGCCAGGCTCTATTATGTATCTATCAACCTAGATGAAATGTCAAAACTTAAAGGCAGAAAGAAACTACAATCCTAAATGACATCACAGAACAAAGTTGTGTAACATTTGTCTTGTGAAAGTTTGTTTTTGTTGTCTCTTTGTTTCTTTTCTGATACTGAGATTGAATCCAGGGGCTTGTAACTAGGCATGCACTATACCACTGAGCCACACGGCTAGTGCTTTTCCTTTTCTTCCAGCCACACATATCGGATCTCTTTTTTAGGGTGGTTTTGCTTATATCTTGAATATCTTATTCTAAAGGAGAAATGCTCTACATTGCACAGATGACACAGTAGTATTATCTCCTGATATAGAGAAAAAGGAAAAATAATAATGGCATACTCAAAATTAACATGACAAATGACTTACAAATGATATAAATTAAAGGAAAAACATAGCAAATCAAATGCATTTCAGAAGTATTTAACTTGAAAGATTAAAAGAGGAAATACTTGAAGCCTGCTATGGTTTGTCCCCAAAAAAGTTTGTGTGCAAAAGCTTGGTCCATGCTAGTACAGTGAGGCTGAGACACAGGAAACCTTTAAGAAATGGGGCTGGGTAGAAAATATAATGAAATCACTGGGATATCATTCCTAGAGATTAAATTATCACAATCCACATAGGACTCCGTCCCCAAGAGAATGGGTCGTTAAGAGTGCATATCCTCTGAATCCCTCTTCTATGGTGGCCCATGCCACTCTCATACACACTGACAACTTTAACACCTTCTACTATGGAACCCATTGGAGCTGAGGAGATGTCAGTGCCACGCTCTTCAGCCTCCAAGAAAACTTTTCTTTACAAAGTATTCAAACTCTGATATTTTGGTATAACAACAGCAAACAGACTCACCATCTTATCACACAAGAACAGACATACATAAAAAGCAAACAGAAGGTAATTGAGTCTGGAAACAGAAGAAGTCTAGACTGAGTTAGATATAAATCCTAGTCTTCCGAAGTAATTGAAACATTAGACTTAAAAGAAAACAGAATAGGGGCCCGGCGGGATGGCTCAGTGGTTTAAAGCCCCTGCTTGGGAAAGCTTGGGCGGCTTCAGGGACGGTGGTTCGATCCCCGGCACCACATGCTGCGCCAGTCCTGCCCTTGGGGCGGGCTGAGCCGGCCATAAAAATTAGTGACTAAACAAAGGTTCTGAAACAATAAATAAATAAATAAAATAAAAAAATTTGAAAAAAAGAAACCAGAATAGAGAAAAAATATATAGGGCTAAAAGAGAAGGAAACTATTTTAAAACCCACAAGGAAAATAATACAGGTTAGGCAAGCACACAGGGACCACGGATCTATCCCTGGCACCACGTTCCACACCAGCCCCGCCCCCAGGGTAGGCTGAGCTGGCCACAAAAAGAGTTTAAAAAAATACTACTAGGACTTTCTTTCACAAGATTATGATGAAAAATGTCACTGGTGACATCAAAAGATGATTCAAAGAAATTACAGGGACAAAAACCAAATTGGTATAGTCTGAAGAGATATGAGCATATAGGGATAGCAAGTGTAAAAAATTCTTTCAAGAAGCTAGCTGTGAAAATTCAGCTGACAAGGAACCAGAGTATTTAAGATGGAAGGACTAAGAAATCTTGCATAGGCTTTACAAACTTTCATTCACCAACAATATAAGAAAACATGTTTCCTCACAAGCTCAATGGTAGAATTTTATCAAACTTTTTGATTTCTAATAATTTAATAAGGAAAAGTTGGCACACTGATAGTTATGGTTTCATTTTTGTTAGGAATGAAGCTGTATAAGATTTTTGAAGTTAAAGGGCCATTTGTAATTTTTTCTATGAAGTCTACTAACATTCCTTATCTTTATATTGCATTAATATTTCTTTTATCTATTTCTATGGCTTTTTAGAATTTAGGAAAATTAATCCTCTTAAAGATATGAGTTACAAATTTCATAATTTGTCTTTTGACTTGGTTTATAGTTTTTTGTTCAGGAGAATCATAGTTTTCTCATTATTTTATTGTATTTTAATATACCTAGTACAGGGTCTTCAGGGCCTTACTGTAAAGATCAGACTCAATAGCAATCCTTCTGTTTTCAGCCTCCCAAGGGCTGGTAAGCATTATAGGCCCACACCACTACACCCTGTCACCCAGTCTCAATCAGCACCCAGTCTCAATCAGCATTTCAGCATGCCCCAGAGTGAGGGCCAGCACACCCACAGGGAAGTTTTGCCATGACAAACTGATAAAGAACGTCTTCTGTGTATTCTTCTACTTTTATATCCCTTTTTTACATATCTAAATTTTTATCTCATTTGAGATTTATTTAGTATATAGTGATAATACAATAAATACAAAGATAAATACAAGACAGTAACCCAGATGACAACACTCTTTGTTCTCTGCAACCAATGATCTGAGATATCATTTTTATAGTATCAAATGTCGATATGAATTTGGGTCCATTTCCAGATTTACTTTTCTACTTCACTGAACAATGTTCATAAACTAATATTCTAATATTCACTGATGTAATTAGAATACATTTATATCATGGCCTGGCGGGATGGCTCAGTGGTCTAAAGTGCCTGCTTAGGAAAGCTTGGGCGGCTGCAGGGACCACGGTTCGATCCCCAGCACCACATGCTGTGCCAGCCTTGCCCTCAGGGCAGGCTGAGCCGGCCATAAAAATAAACAAATAAACAACAACAACAAAAAAAGAATATATTTATATCAGGTAAGGTACTCCTTATCATTGCTTTCTCTTCTGGCTATTTGTACCTTTTTTTTTTTTTCATATAAACTTCAAAATCAGCTTGACAGTCCCAGAAAAAACAACTATTTAATATTTTATTGTGCTTGTGCTCATTTGTTAAATCTTTTTGTTCAATTTATTTATTTGGTACAGTGTCTCACTACATAGCTCAAACTCATAGTGATCTTCCTGTCTCAGCCTTCCCAGCACTGGGATCACAGGTGTGTGCCACCATGCCTAGTTTCAGTGGCTGGTACAGCACACCCAGAGTTCTGGGGTGGAAGAGCGTACAGTACCAGGTATCAAATTCAGGACTTTGCGCTTATCAGACAGGCACTTAGACTGCCATGCTATCTCCCCAGCCCTGTGTTCAGTTTATAATTTAAAGAAAATTATTATTTTGATATGGACTCTTATCCAAGAATATTATATCTTTCCATTTTAAGTTTTGTGTGATCATGTCTTAACAAAAAAAATCTAATAAAAAAAGAAAAGGTGTGATTAAGATATGTTACATGTATCAACTCATGATAAATGTAATCATTATGTACTGTACATATGTACTACTAAAAGAGAATAAGGTGAAAATGATACTCAGCATATAATATATCTTTTTTTTTTTTTTTCTGTCTTTTTGAGACAGAGTCTCACTATGCAGTTCAGACTGGCCTTGCGCTCACTTTTGTAGCCCAGGCTGGTCTCAAACTCACACCAATCCTCCTGCCTCAGCCTCCCAAGTGCTGGGATTACAGGCATGCGCCACCATGCCCGGCTCAAATATATCTTTTAGAGTAAAGTAGAAAGGCTATAGAAGCCTAAACTTTAGTTCTAATCGAACTAAAAACAAAGGGCATGAGTTTAAAATCTGTACCAGGGTTGGCTACATATCTCCATTTACTTTTTTCTCTCTACCTCCTTCCCTATTAATTGCTAAAGAAAGTAAACTAAATGACTATACAACCACAGAAGTATTAGGCATAAGCATAAGAGAGAATCATCATACTAAAAAAAAGCAAACTGAGTACAATTTTCTTCATCACTTAACTCCATCCACAGATCATCTCCAAGAATTCTAGCAGAGGAGTATAACCTGCTCTGTGCCTGATTCTTTTAGCTATAGAAATTAAAAGCACCTGAGAAAAGATCTCTAAACACTGATATTCAGAGCTTTTCTAGGAATGACACATCTAGATTCCCTATGGCTGTCAAGCAGTAAATCCCATGTGTGTATTTACAATCAGCTTTATACTCTTTATTTAAATATAAACAGATTACAGATCACATTTAAGTATCTAACATAAAATAAAACAAAAGAACTTTAGCGCATAATGGAGAATTTCAAGTACATATAACTAGTATCAAGATAGATAAGAGGTTATTGCTTCCACAAAACAGTAACAGTTATGAAAAAAAGAAAGCAACACAAAGGCCAGGGATAGAGCTGAACAACACAGCACTTGCCTAAGAGGACACACTCTCGGCTATGGGGTGAATAGCTCTGATTCACTACAAGCATTCTACCAAGCTGTCCAGCCTCTCACCTCAGGTTTGCAGGAATGGGACCAAGTGACCATGAAATGAAAGTTCTAAAACCATGAGCAAAAATAAATCTCTCTTTAAAAAAAAAAAAAAAAAAAGATGAAAAAGGGAAAATTAGAGGATGAAGCAAAAGGCTGAACATACAACTATTAAGAACTTCAGGAAAAAAGACTAGACTAAGAGCTGAGGGAAATGTGAGCATGGTGGGAAACACCCAAAATCCAAACACTTATACCTGGGAGACTGAAGCAAGAAGATCAAGGCAAATGGATCAAAGGAGTTCAAGGCCAGCTCAGACTACAAAGTGAGACCCTATCTCAAAAAAAAAAAAAAAAAAAAAAAAAAAAAAAAAAAAAAAAAAAAAAAAAAAAAAAAAAAAAAAAAAAAAAAAAAAAAAAAAAAAAAAAAAAAAAAAAGGCTGAAAGAAACAAATTAACAAAGAAATAACATAAGAAGGGCTGAATGCATAATTCAGTAACAAAGTGTTTGCCTATCATTCACCAGGGTTTGGGTTGATCATCAACGCTGAAAAAATGATAATGATGATGACAACGACAAAAATTTATGGAAACGGCAAGATACGTATTTCCATATGGAAAAAAATGGGAAGAACAGAATTTGACTGCATTAGTGATGTTTTATTTCTTGAGCTAGGTGATAGGAACCTAGCTATTCATTATTATACTTCTTTGCATTTCTGATTTCATACTAATCATTTTAAAAAGAAAAAAAAAAGATCATCTCAAAGTATATTATACTAGGTATTCTGAAATTTTATAATAGAAACCCTGAAAGCCAGACATGATAGAAAATACATATATAATCACAGCTACTCAGGAAGCTCAGGCAAGAGAATCACAGTTCAAGGCCAGCCTGGATAATTTATGGAGACTATCTCATGCTAAAATTAGGGGAAAGGAGAGGAGGGGCTGAGGATTTAGCTGAGCATCACACACACACACACACACACACACACACACACACACACACAAAAACCTGAGTGAGCAACCAAAAAGGATCAGGAATCATGACAACTCTGGATTTATCAAGAGCAAAAATAGAAGTTAAAGGTACTACTCCATTGTCCAATGTGGGGAAAAAAGACTTCTAACTTGGAATTTTATATCTAAACCTCCAATTAAATGGTATAAATAAGAAAAGATTTTCATGTATGTGAGATCTTATTTGAGTCATAAAATCCAAGCAATAGTTACAGAATCCTGGAAAAGGAAAAAAAGCAAACAGTAAGATATGCATGTGAATGAATAAATATTTAACAAATGCTAATAACTGTAACACACTATTATGATAAAAACATTCAAGCTAAATGTTCACAAACAATGAATTGATACACTTACACTATACTAAATATAGCCAAATGGATAGTTAAATAAAACATTCAAGCTAAATGTTCACAAACAATGAATTGATACACTTACACTATACTAAATATAGCCAAATGGATAGTTAAAAATATTTTCACTAAATATACTAAAATCAATGTAACAAGACTCGGCATGTTGTCACATGCCTGTAACTCCGGAGCTGGTGAGGATGAAAACAGAAGGACTGCTGAGAGTCCAAGCTTTTGTAATGAGACCCTAGCATGAAATACACTTAAAAAAATAATAAAAAATAAATGAACTAAAAATAAATAAATAAATAAATAATAAAATAAATGAACTACAGCTATACCTATCAACATAATTATTATAAACAATGTTGAACCCAAAAAACTTGCAGTGTACATGCAACATATCATTTATCTAATTTTAAAACATGCAACTGTATGTTTTAAAGGCTTTTACATTCTGACTGTAATGAATATTCTCATATTCATAGTCTCTGTTTCTGTCTCTCCCTCTTCATTCTCTCATATAACTTGGAGACCGAGGAATGTCCTCCCAACTCAATTGTGTCCACCCTGTTAAAGACCTACAGAGAAGAAAAATCTTTGAATTTCTACCCTATTGAGTGAGGGTGGTGCACTGAATTTGGACCTTCCATCTAAAGAGCCAGGCACTACTACAGACTAGTTTCTCCCCAGTATAACAAAGAGAACACAAAAGTGCTTAGCACCAGAGTGATAAAAAGGACCTGGGTCAGGTAGGGAGGCACACTTGTGTATGTCCACCACATACACAAGTTTTCTGTGTGAGGAAACATCCTGGTGATGGATCAAACCAACAAGTATCATTCTACAAGGTAGAAAGAACCTTATGCAACACCCTATAAATATTGCTGTCCAGTTTTCTTCCACTTCCCCTTAGGGCAGTGGTTCTCAACCTTTCTAATGCTGTGACCCCGCAATACAGTTCCTCATGTTGCAGTGACCCCAAACCAAATAATAATTTTGGTGGCTACTTCAAAACTGTAATTCCAAATAAATAACATTTTCCAATGGCTTTAGGTGACCCCTGTGTTTCGTTGTCACAACCCACAGGTTGAGAACCGCTGCTTTAGGGTAAAGTTATTAGCCACTGTAATACTAGGAACTCCAATACAAGGGACATTCTCAAAACATATATGAAGTCAACAGGCATGGTGGCACATGCTTGTAATCCCTCAGCCTCAGGAGGCTGAGGCAGGACAATTGGATGTGGACTATGAACTGAGCTCAAGGCCAGCCTGGACTACACAGTGAGACCCTGCCTTAAAAGGGGATGTGGGACCAGGGAGATAGCTCAGTAGAATAAGTGCTTGCCTGGCAAGCACAAGGTCCTGAGTTTAATCCCCTGTATTATAAAAAAAAAAAGGGGGGGGTGGGGAGTGTTTTGTAAAAATAACAAATCAAGGATTAAGATTTATTTTTAGAGAGAAAAAAATGTATTATTTTCTTATGAAGACCACATAAAAAGCAGCAATTTAAAGCAGGAGTGATGATGCACACCTGCAATCCCAGCACTCAGGAGACTGAGGCAGGAGGATCACTGAGAATTCAGAGAGAACCTGGGCTATGTACTGGGTTCAAGGCCAGCCTGAACTACACTGCACAACTGTTTTTTAAAAATAGAAAAAGCAGCTATTTATTTAATATAACTGATATTTTTCTTAAAAGCCAGCCACAGTGGTTGCAATAATCACATGCTGCAATAATCCCAGCTATTCAGCAGGCTGAGGCAGCAAGTTCACCAGTTCTCAGCCAGTCTTCCCAACAGAGTGAGATCAGTTCAAGAAAAGGATACACATGCATCCCTTATATGCAATGGAAGAAAGAAAGATCACAGGGGAAATGATGGATAGGTATCAGTAAAAACCTCAAACAAATAGGTACAAAATTTTACTTGGGACCATGGAAAAAGTTCTGGAAATGGATGTGGTTATAGCTATACAAAACTGTGAATGTAATTAACACCATAAAATTTTATGTTTAAAATGATAAATTTTGTTATGAATATTTTATGACACTTTTTTTAAAAAGCTAGGCAAGGTGGGTGCACATATCTGCAATCCCAGCTGTTGGGAGGCACAGACAGAAGGATGGCAAGACGACAAGTTGGAGGCCAGCCTGAGTAACTCAATGAGAACCTGTATCAGAAAATCTTAGGTGGCTGGGGAGACAGCTTGGTGGTCCAAGTGCCTGCCTGTTAAGTCCAGAGTTCAATCCCCAGTACCACACGCCAAGCCGGCACCAGAACCCAGGCACATCATGCCAGCCACCAGAACCAGATACAGTGGAACATGCCTGTAATCCCAGCACTGAGGAGGCTGAGGAAGGAGGATCACTAGAATTCAAACTATGTAGCAAGACCCTTTATCAACAACAAAAATAAATTTCAATATATATTTTTCTTTTCTTTTTTTAATAAATAAAAGATCAGGCATGACAGCACATTCCCTTAATAATTATAGCACTCTGGGAGGCTGAAGCAGGATGATCACAAATTCAAGACCAGCCCGGGCAGCTTAGAAAGACCCTATCTCAAAACAAAAGTGCTAAAGACACATCTCAGTGCAAAGGCTCTGGATGCAGTCTCTAGTACCACAGACTTTTTAAAAAGGAGGGAAAAGAAAAAAAAAAAAAGGGAAAGAGGAGAGAGGAAAGGTGGGGGGTGGGGAGAAAAAGCAACAAATTAAGCAGGCTAAAGGACAGAATTCATAATACAAGCAGACGGATTAGCCATTGAGGAGCTGGGATACCTTCTCTAATAATGGGAAGGAACAAGGAAAAACATACACAAGTAAAAAATTTAAATGGTCACCACTGAACATTGGCAAACCTAAGCTAATCAAAGACAAGTAAATGCCCTAGGAATGTTAAAAGCCTTATGAAATGAAAACCTTATGAAAGATTAGAAAGAAACAAGGTCCTGAATGTTTCTAATATAAAAATCAGGACCAGGGGTATAACTCAGTAATGTAAGTGCCTGCATGGCAAGTGCAAAATCCCGAGTTCAGTCCCCGGCACCGAAAAAAAAAAAAAAAAAAAAAAAAAAAAAAAAAAAAAAAAAAAA
>PVJA010034587.1:0-22448 GCA_004027025.1 Myocastor coypus | reverse complement strand
CTTACTCTACTGAGCTATCTCCCCAACCCCTCTTAGTTGGTAAATTTTTAATTATTGATTTGATTTTATTACTGCTTCAGTTTTATTGCTTATGCATATATGAATTTTAAGCTTTGGCAATTCATATATATCTAGGAATCTATCCACTTTCTCTAGATTCTCCAATTTGTTGGAGTATGGGTTTTCAAAGTAGTTACTAATACTTTTCTGGATTTTGGTGGCATGCATTATGATGGCACCTTTTTCATTTAGAACTGCACTAATTTTGGCCTTTCTCTTTTTTGGTAAGATTAGCTAGGGCTTATCTATTTTGTTTATTCTTTCAAAGAAACTGTTTTTGACTCATTGATTCTTTATATGGGTTTTTTGTCTCAATTTTGTTAATTTCCACTCTGATCTTTATGCTTTCCTTCCATGTCGGGCTGGTAAGATAGCTCAGTGATCTAAAGCACCTGCTTAGGCAAGCTTAAGCAGGCACTGGGAACCGTGGTTCAGTCCCTACCACTGCATGCTGTACCATCCCTGCCTTCAGGGTGGGCCGAGCCAGCCAAAAAATACCCAATTAGATTTGGATGGGTTGTCTTGTTTTTCTACTATTTTGTGATACATGATTAGGTTATTTGAGCTTGTTCTGTGTTTTGGATGTGAGCATTCAGAGCGCCCTTAGGATACTTTCATTGTATATCCTATTGTTGATTCTAGGAATCAAATTTTTCTTCCTTGATTTCTTCAGTGACCCATTGATTACTCAATATATTGGTATACTTGGAAGGCTGAGACAGGGGAATGTCCATGAGTTCAAGGCTTCCTTAGGTTACATAATGAGTTCAAAGCCAGCCTGAGCTACATACCAAGGAAAAGGGGGGATAACAATTTGTATATATGTTTGCATAATTTATGTAATATATTGTTCAACAATGTTTAATTTCATTATACTAAAGTCTAACAATATCCATGAGATAATTTCAGTTTGGGGAATTTATTTAAACATGCTTTATGGGCTAGTATGCAGTTTATTTTTGGAGAAAGATTCTTGTGTATTCTGTTGTTGGGTGAAACACTCTGGAGATAGTAAGTCCTTTTGTTTGAAGGTAGTTCAACTCTGACAGATTTTTTTTTTCTTGATTTTTTTTGTTTGATCAGACAGTGGGAGGTGATTTTTATATGCTCTTTTATGAATAGTAGTGTTTTTATGAAGTTTGGTTTATGTAAGCACATATATTTTAAACACATACATGCTTACAGTTATTATCTGTTCCTGTTGAATTTTTCCCTTAACCAACATGTAGTATCTTTGCCTCTTCTGATCAGTTTTGAGTTAAAGTCCACTCTATCTAAAAGTACTATAGTTATTCCTGCTTGTTTGAGCTCCCATTAATGGAATATTGTTCTCTATCCTTTCATGTATGGTCTTAAATTTCATTTTTAGATTAAATATGTTTCCTTGTCTGTAGCTAATACCATTGGGCTTTATTATTAGTAGTATTATTAGTATTATTAGTATTATTATTCATCCTGCCAATCAGTATTGAAGATCATTTTTCAGGATTTCACTCTACAGGATGACCAGTAGCCCCCCTCTTCCCTTGCCAGAGAATACGTGGTGAACCTTATGGTCCTAGTATAGGAAGTGATTTAACAAAGTTCTCAGATTAAAATTGCTTGAGTTTCTTTCACGTGACTGCAGTCTTGGTAGCAGAAGTCAAGGCCCATTAGAGCAAGCTGCTCTTGGAGCCACATCTTGTTCTGGTCTGTGAGTAAAGTTTTTAGCTAACCTGGAGGGTTACATGCCATGGCCCAGTCAGGCTTTTTGTCCTAAGTCATTGTGTGCCAAAGATGAGGGGACAGGGACTTGTTACAGTAGCCCTTGGGACAGAGGCTGGGCTCTCTGGTAGTTACCTACCATTCTCTCAGGATATGTGAAGGTTCTAAGTAGCAGATGTATTATCATTAAGAGTATTTTAATGACCAGTTTGGTTTCCTGGTCCACACAAACCAAATGCCTGGGCAAATGTTGTATGTACTTCTGCCCAGCAGCTCGCCTGCTTTGAGCCTAGATCCTAATTCAAAAGGCAATCAGAAGTTGGACCAGATAATGAGTTCAACATAGTGTGTTTAAGGAAAAGGTTTAGTTCACCACAGAATCCTAGAGCAGATCCCCTGCTCAGGCCACTCCATCTGGCCCAGCTGTAAGAGGACATTTGGGCCAGGGGTGGTCACTCCATTCAACCCCTTTCTATGACAACATTAGGTTTTGGTGGAAACCAGCTTCCTCTTATGGGACAGATAAAAAGTTAGGGGCTCTTTTGTGCCTAAATTGAACTGGGGAAAGGTTGCGGGATGAGGAAACAGTTGAAGGAATCTTTGTTCAGGACCTGAGTGCCACCTACTGGTCATGTTTAGTTCCACGGATGGGGCCAAACCCAGGACTAGAAAACTTAAAGGGCACACTTATCCATCCTCCATAGCGCGACAATGATAAGGAAAGGGAAGGCTTTATTTGTGAAGCTCCTGCAAGTGTGACACAAGATCCTTGCAGAGGCCCGTGGATGCCTTGGGTGGGTCCATGGGTCCTGAGCCAAGATGGGTCCCAGGTAGGGCACAGACTCACCTAAGGCCAAACCTGAGCCAGTCTTCAGTGGTAACAAAGGCTCTAATGTTAGTATCAGCCATGCCCCTTCCACAAAAGCCCCATGGGGTGACAGCATGAATGATTACTGAGTCCTGAAAGGAGACACTTCCTTCAATTCCCCCTGTAAGGAATTCCACTTTAGATACATTTTGGGGTGTTTTGTGATACTAGGGTGAAAACCCAAGAGCCTTGCACATGTAAAGTAGTTGTTCTGCAGCTGTGGGCTACACCCCTAGGGCTACACTGTTGCACTTTGTACCTAGATTCAGAGGGATCAGAAGAATGGGAATTTTCCTCTCATCCTCAGGCCCTTGCAGCACTGTGAGTCTGGCCCAAACTGAAAAGACCTAGACATTTTTCAAGTGGTTACTTAGCTCTTGGTGACTTCTAGTAGCAGGGCGTTTAGCTGTGTTCTAAACTCAAGGGAAACAAGAGATTTTTCTTGGTACCAGGGAGGAACAAGGAGGCAATAAAACATCCCAACCTCCCAACCTATGCCACTGCAACACAGGCCTGTGTATCCTAGCTAAGTGCTGGATGAGGGCTGTAGTTTCTTACACTCAGCTGTGTACCAGAGTCACTTTGGGCATTAAAAATAAAACTCCGTGTCTTACATATGTTAATACATCACATACACAAACACACACAGAGGCTTCTCTCCAAAGTGACGCACCCATGGAATGCATGGAGTGGGCGTAAGCCTTCAGTAACCTTAGCCCTGTGGAACACCAGGAAGGCTACCTTCAAAAACCAGAAAGCAAAAAAAAAAAAAAAAAAAAAAAAAACCAGAAAGCACATTTGCACTAGGAAGGTTGCCTTTGAATTTTACAACCATTAAACAACAGAATCCCTAACATGGCTCAGGAATTCCCAAGGTCAACCTAAGAACACTCTACTCCCTCAGCACCACCTCTGGCCATCCCAAAGCCTCTGAAGCCCAGTGTAGTGCCAACCACAGTTAGCCCAGAATCATGCTGCCCCGGGGACCCAGAGACAAAATGGCCCAGGGCCTCCTGGGAAAAAGAGCCTCTGAGCCTGTGGAAAGTTCCTGGATAGTCCTTTGGGCCAGTTACCAGAATAGCTCACACCCTTGCACAGCCAGTCCCAATTGGCCTCTGCAGACCTGCCAGTCTGACCACAATTACATGGTGCCATTCAGATCTACCTCCCTCTGATCTGCATGTTCCCTCCTTCTTATTTCCCATAGCATTTATTTGTACCCTATTTGAGGGCATTTGGTTCTACTATTCTGTGTGTTCTTTCCCCAGGAAGATTATAAGCTCATTAGTGGCAGGGCAAGTTTTTTTGATTGCTCATAGTACGTAGCAAAATAAATATTCATAGAAATAAGATATACTTTCCTTAGCCCATCTCATTCTGCCCCTTAGAAGCTTGGTGCTTAGCCGGGCGTGGTGGCTCACGCCTGTAATCCCAGCACTTGGGAGGCTGAGGCAGGAGGATCATTGTGAGTTCAAGACCAGCCTGGGTTACAAAAGTGAGCTCAAAGCCAGCCTGAACTGCACAGTGAGACCCTGTCTCAAAAAGCAAAAAAAAAAAAAGAAGCTTGGTGCTCACCCATCCCATCTAGTCCCATTGTTGGTACTTTAGGGCAGTCCCCTGGAAACTCAATGCCTCCTACTGCCAGAATCTGTCATTGCCTTCCACAACCCTGCTTAGGCAAGGTTACTGTTCACTGAGGATTGGTCAGGATACTAAAGGACAACAGAACAGCCTTGCCCCTGAAGAGGTAACAATCAGGTGGAAGGGATAGGCACATAGAGGATTTCACAAGAATATGACAAGTGCCTTGATAAGCCACATCAGAGTGCTATAGAGACAGAGGAAAGGTATAAATCCTATATGGGCATTCAGAACATTTTTCCTAGAGAGGATCTTGAAGCCAGGTCCTACAGGTTGGGTAGAGGTGGGGGACCCAGACCAGAAGGTAACAAAAGACAAATCAGACAAAGGACACAAGGAGGTGCCACTCAGTCTTTCAACAACTTTACTGAATACTGTGCCTATGACAGAGCCACTCTTAACTTCACGGCACTTCCTGACAAGGTGGGGTATCAGGGTGGATGACAAGTCTGGTGGTAACTTTGAGAGGGTTGGGGTGCAGGGCAGTGGACACAAAGCCATTGTCTGAAAAGCTAAAGCACAGTCAAGATTACCCTAAGAAATCTCTGAAATTGCCAGGTCCTTAGTCTTCAGATGCTCCCAGCACAATAATTTTTGTTTTTCTTGGCTTCTGTACCCTGGCTGGCCTCCCTTTCCCTGAGCAGTGAAGGACAAGGTTTTATTTAAAGGATTAAGGACTAGGAATAAATAAGAGGGTTTTATCTCATGATTTTTATTTTTATTTATTTATTTATTTATTTTTTAGAATAGAAAATTTACTGGAAAAGAAAGCTTCCATCCAAAAGGGGAACAGAAGGAGGGCTAGAGTGGGTTGCCCGTGAAATTGTCTTTCTTTAGGGGTCTTATAGGGCAAAACCATGTGATAAGGCCTCATGATTTTTATTTGGAAAGCCTCACTTAAGTTAGATATCTGTACAATGAGGTCCAGCCAGCTGGATATACATAAGGTCAAGTCTCAGGGTAGGAGGATAGCAACACCCAGCAGATACCAAACTGTGCCCCCTCTTTAAAGCAGTGCCTATGCCTGCAGAGCTGCTGCACCTCTTGGCCAAGGAGAGATCCTGATTCAGTAGGTCTCGGATAGGACAAGAATTGGAATTTTAACAAGCTAACAGTTCCATTGTTGCCGATACAGGGACCAAGGTTTGAGAATCACTGAAACAGTGAATGTGAGGGGCCTTGGGGCTGGGAACAGCTTTCCAGAGAGATGACAAGTGGGGACTGTTTTGGGAGAAAAGGCTGTCGAGCTGGGGTCTGCTTAGGGTTGGGTAAGTGGTAGGGAGTAGGCTGGGAAGTAGGCTGAGTATATTCTTACATCATAGAGACCCTGAAGATTAAACCCGAGCAAACAGTCTTCAATCCAGAAATATGGCTCACACAGTTCTCAGAATACACTGTCCTTTGGGGCTGTTTCTCTGTTTCTGGTAAAGACTTAGTTACAAGAAATAGTTCCCTCTTGGGGCCCGACAGGATGGCTCAGTGGTCTAAAGCGCCTGCTTGGGAAAGCTTGGGCGGCTTTAGGGACCGCGGTTCGATCCCCGGCACCACATGCTGCGCCAGCCCTGCCCTCGGGGTGGGCTGAGCCGGCCGTAAAAATGAGTGAATAAACAAAGGTTCTGAAACAAGAAAAAAATTTTTAAAAAAATTAAAAAAATAAAAAGAAATAGTTCCCTCTTATCAACAGTGCTGAATGGCAGCTGACCTTTGGGCTCTGCATGAGAACTGGGTAGGGCGGCACTTTACCCCTGCTCTCCAGATGGGGTTGTTTCTACTCAGCACTATCTGTTGGTGACAACACAGGTCCAAAGCAGCCAAAAGAAACCAGAAATCCCACTTCATTTGTGAAACATTGCAATTTTAAAATATCGGGCACTGTCTCAAGTCTCATACATGTGGGTGCTGCACAGTTCAAGCCTCAAGGCAAATTCAACCAGTGTCTTTCAGGCTTAGAGTTGGGTTGTGGGTGGCCAGGCCTGCATTTAGACAGGGGGATGACATGGAGGAGGAGGGGTGGAGGCTGGAAGGGTGGGAAGACCCCAGCATATTGAGGAGGGAGGGTTGAGGCAGGAACAGATAGATGTGTATAGGAACAAGAGCAGACTGGCTGCAGGGACCCTGCAGGTTTCTAACTCAGGTGATTGGAGCCAGTGGTGCCATTGATTTCAACAGTGAATATAGATGCAAGTGCATATTTTACGAGGCTCTGGACAAGTAGAATTCTTGATCAGTCAGCAGGCTGTAGGACATAGGAATAGGGAGTCAGAAGTCAGAGGAGAAGCAAAGGCTAGTCGGCTTTCTACAAGACAGATCTGACCGGGTTACTGTCCGCTTAAAATCCTCTGCTGGCTTCATACTGACTAAATAGAAAATCCAGACTCCCCTCATGGTAAACAAAGCCCTTCCAGATCTGGCCCTGCCAACCCATTGCACTGCGCCCCCACACAGATCCTGCTTCCCAGGCCTGCTGAGCCACTCACAGTTCCACGAATAAGCCATGCCTTTGTTCTTACCACTCCTTGGGCCCGCAGTGCCCTCCTACCCCATCCTTTGTATGTCTGGAAAATTCCCTCTCCTTTTAGGCTCCAAAATGTCTGCTCTGAAGCCTTCACTGGCCCTGCCAAGCAGAAGAGCTCACACCCTCAGCTGTGCCTCCATGAACTTTCCCGTGCTCCTCTTAACGCCTCATCCCCTGCTACTGGGGACACTGGGCTGGGAAGCAGAGACAATCTCTTAATTAAGTCTGTTGTCATCAGCTCCCAGGCATGCCTAGCACATAGTAGACACTAGTTAAATGTTTCAAGAATGAGCATGCGCCCCTTTGCCCCGAAGGGAGAGCACCAAGGCTGGTCTGAGGGCAGTGGTGCTTATTTCCTGACCCCTCCTCTGCTTGCTACAGAAAACTGCTTGAGCCTCTCATGCTGACCTCACCTCTCTTTTTTTGCAGCTGGGGAATGGCCGTCAATGTGTACTCCACATCTGTGACCAGTGAAAACCTGAGTCGCCATGATATGCTGGCATGGGTCAATGACTCACTGCATCTCAACTATACCAAGATAGAACAGCTCTGTTCAGGTAGGAGGCTGGGACCTCGGGGTGGCCCTGCTGGAGGGAAAGGAAAGGAAGCCCGGAAGACAGGACAGCAGAGCAGGGAAAGTACCTTGTAATGAGCATGGAGGAGAGCTGCAGAGACCACAGCAGTCATGCCACCTGGAGTGGAAGTCAGGAAGGAAAGAGGGAAGGTGGAGTGTCAAGAGCCACTACAAGCAGAAGCCACAGGTTAACACATGAGGCCCCAGTGTGGCCACTGAGTTCCAACTTTCTGTACCTCATCAGTCTGGTGCAGCCCTGGATAAGTCACTGCATTTCTCTAGGTCTCAGCTTTCTCATCTGTATGTGGTCACCTACTTACTGTACCTATTGTAGTTACTAGAATAAACTAGATATATGCAGAACTAGTACAGGATATGCATCAGTAAATGCTAATTACATTTATGCTTGGACAGCTAGGGGAGTCTGTCTGGTCATGTATAGCCTGAACATAGGACTGGCTGCAGCTCCACAATAAGGGGAGAGGGGCTGGGGAGATAGCCCAGTAGAATAACTGCTTGCCTAGCAAGCGCAAGGGCCTGAGTCCAATCCCCAGTTCTGCCATAAATTAATTAATTAATTAATTAATTAACTAATTAAATAAAATGAAGAGAAGTCCAGGTTTGAGAAAGAGACCAGCAAGGATCTAGGAGTGAGAGAGAGGGCACCTGGGCACTACCTCAATCAGCTGTGCCTCTCTACAGGCGCAGCCTACTGCCAGTTCATGGACATGCTCTTCCCTGGCTGTGTGCACTTGAGGAAGGTCAAGTTTCAGGCCAAACTAGAACATGAATACATCCACAACTTCAAGGTGCTGCAAGCAGCTTTCAAGAAGATGGGTGTTGACAAAGTAGGTGTCTGCACCCCAGGGGAGCCTGAGAAGCTGTGTGCCCCTTGGGAAGAAGATGGCCCAACAGCCACAGCCAGGGTGCTGGGCTGCTTGGGTTTTCCAGTACACATATGTCTCCGCCCATTCCTGACTCTGCCAGCTCAAGACACGTCCCATTAGGACCAACATTCCCTTTCCTCTGTCCCCCACTCACCCTTCCCATCCCAAACACAGGTTCAGTCTCTTTGCTCATTTTCCAGCCTTGCGGTCTCAGGACTGGGGGTCCTGAACCTCCAGCCCACATGTGGGCAGCAGGACCAAGGGAAGCATCCCCACACAGTTCCTCCTGTGCCTACAGGACCCATGACAGGACCTGCTAACCTGCCTGCCACCTGTCTGCTCTGGGGCCATGGGAAAGGGGCAGGTGAAGGTGGGCAATGCTGCAGCCCAGGGCCTGGCTTTCCTGAGGGCAGTGGCCCTTCACAGAGGAAGGCGGCCCTATGCGGCAGGTGGCTAAAATACTCTGCTTGTGTGGTCTATTTCAGATCATTCCTGTAGAGAAGTTAGTGAAAGGAAAATTCCAAGATAATTTTGAGTTTATTCAGTGGTTTAAGAAATTCTTTGACGCAAACTATGATGGAAAGGATTACAACCCTCTGCTGGCGCGGCAGGGCCAGGATGTAGCACCACCTCCTAACCCAGGTGATCAGATCTTCAACAAATCCAAGAAACTCATTGGCACAGCAGGTAACGTGCCCGAGCCGGGGGAGGGATTTGAGGGGCCAGGCCGGCAGGGCTCTATAGCCACAAGTGCCCCCCAGGGCCACCGGCCTGGCCCTGCCACCCTGGAGGAGACTGTTATCACGGAGTTCAGATGACGCCACCTGCTTCCCACTTAGACTGGGGAGTTCCCATGGGTGGTGAGAGGGCTCCAAAAATTACTCTGTGAGAAGAGCTACCTGCACCAGCCACAGTGGCAGCTGCAGCCCAGGGCACTTCTTTTTCTAACATGAACTAACTTGTTTGCCTCAAGATAATGTGGCAGCAAGGTGGCATGTTTCCTCTGTACAGGTCCAACAAGCCATGGCCCTGATGCCAGCACCACAGCCCTTTCTTGTCCCTGCCCCCTGGATAACCTGGGGCAGGAGTTTGCCGAGCTTGACTCTATCCTCCCCTAATTCAAATCCTCAAGATGAGTCTTGAGAATTATCTGTCCAGTGCTAGAGGGACAGGGAAGGAAGCACTAGAGCCTTTGGGAGACAGAAAGCTTGGGGAAGGGAAGGGAAGGGAGAGGAGCAGCCCCAGCCCGCGTCTGACCCGTCATAGCAGAGCCACCTCCTCTGTTTTGCGCTGCTGTCCTGCCTGGGCCTGTCCCCACTCACCTGCTTGCTTGGCATTAGAAGTGGCCGTTCTGTTGAGGGAGGTGCAGTGCTAAAAAGCAAGTGGCCACAGCATGTGGGCTGTGCGTGCAGAGAAAGAGCTGAGGCCCCTGAGGTGACCACCGCTGCACCCCGCAGAGGGCAACAGAGCCTATCCTGCAACAGACTGGAGGGGCAGGGCCCAGCTTCATGGGAAGATGGCTTTGGGCTGGGGCTTCTGTTGGGGAGACCCATGCCAACTGCTTTTCCTCAGGCTCCAGCTATCAGTACAAGAATGCCCTGAGCCCTACCTCCCCAAATTCCCCAGCCTCCCTCAGGCCATCTCTCTGTGCCCCAGCTCCTCACACTTTCCCTTAGTTCTCTGTGGTCGCTGCTTTCCCAGGCTTGCCAGAGGTCTGCCTCGCTGCTGTAGTGTCATGTGTGGCTGAGACCCGAGGCCTAAATGTACATGTCCTTCCTGAGGGGGCGTGTCTGCCTGCTGCATGGGCCTGCCTCTGAAATCTTCACATCAGGCTGTCTCAAGCCATATGAGTACCAGCCTTATCTGACTCTTCTCCTCTGGGCAGTTCCACAGAGAACGTCCCCCACAGGTCCCAAGAACATGCAGACCTCTGGCCGACTGAGCAACGTGGCCCCACCCTGCATCCTCCGGAAGAATCCCCCATCAGCCCGAAATGGCGGCCATGAAACTGATGCCCAGATTCTTGAACTCAACCAACAGGTAACTGGGATGGGTAATGGTAGCCCTGCCACAAAGTGCAGCAGACCTCGGGGCATCTGCAAGAACAAGAAGAGAGCAGGCAGGGGAGTCTGAAGCAGGAACATCTGCCTTGAACCCTGCCTTCTGCCCAAGCAGCTCCTAGACTTAAAGCTGACTGTGGATGGGCTGGAAAAGGAGCGTGACTTCTACTTCAGCAAACTGCGTGACATTGAGCTCATCTGCCAGGAGCATGAAAGCGAAAACAGCCCTGTTATCGCAGGCATCATCGGCATCCTCTATGCCACTGAGGTGAGCATCCCTTCCCAGGCCCCTGGCCTGCACCCTGACCTGGCCCTAAGTCCACAAGCACCAGGACCAGAAAGGACCCTAGAGAGCATTACCTGATGAAGAGGTGATATCCCTATCCCTGGGGTGCTCCTAGCCATGACCAGGAAACGCAGGGTCCTGGGCTCCTGGACCCTGGCTCCTAACCCACTGGTCCAGCCTGATGCCCTCCACCTCACCCAGCCTCCGGCTCACTGCTCCCTTTTCCATGCACCTCCAGGAAGGATTTGCACCCCCTGAGGATGATGAGATTGAAGAACACCAACAAGAAGACCAGGACGAGTACTGAGAGCGGCGCCAGCCCTGGCTGACTGCACGGCTTCCTTCCGTGCCTCCCCTCCCTGTGCCCGCCCCACATTACAGTCCTTTCCTTCAGCCAGTCGGCCGGCCGGGTGCTTTATGTCAGTGCCGCAGCATTGGGAAGCCGGGTGAGGGGCTTGGGAGGCTCGGGCAGGGGAGCAGGCAGAGGCTCCAGCCCAGCCAACCCCCAAAAGGGGCACTTGCCCAGGGGACGGAGCCCCTGCCCACTCCCCACCCCTATTTATTTCCGTTGTCTCTATGCTGTTAGCCAACACTTCCCAGGGTGCTGCTGCCACCCACCCAGCCAGCCACCTGCTTCCCAAGAGCCAGCAGCTGTATATTTGACAAAGTCATTGGTATATTTTTACTTACTGGATTGTCCTTGCACTTTACCTGTTCTTTTCCAGGGTCGACAGCGAGCTCGGGGCAGCAGGCCTGGCTTGGCTCCCCTTCCCCATGCCAAGGCTGGGGCAGGACTCACTGATTCTTATTTATTTTGTCTTTTGACCTCCCAGTAATTGAGGGGAAGGCTGATGTCAGGAGAGGAAGTGGACTGAGGAGGCAGTGCTAGGGGCCCAGGGATCAGGGAGACGGAGGGGAGCATGTGAGGGACAGAAGTGACCTCCTGGCACTGGGCTGACCCACCCAAGACCCCTGCCCAGCACCGAAGGCCAGCACTGCCCCCAAGGTCCTAGCCATCCCCTCCTGCAGCCTGGTCCACACCACACAGACTCTGCTTGTCCCCCGCTGTCTGCCCTCCTCCCTGCCCCTGCCCCTCAGCACCAGCCTGCATACGTGTTCACTTTTATTTAAATAAACTTGTGTGGTAAAAGTTCCATGTCTCCTTCAGTTGAATCACAGCCTAGTCTCAGGGCTTATCCCTCCTGTCCTTCACCTTCTACTGAGTCATGTGACCATCACTGTCATAAGAAAGCACTGCTGGTGCTAGGCTCTGATGCGACCTTTTCCCAACACCTGTGACAGGATTCTAAGGCAATGTGAGGGCCCTCAACTCCCTCCCTGAGGAGGAACAAATTCCAGAGCCATGGTTGTGATGATAGGTAGTCTGGAAAGTAACTGAGGTGTCATGAGGAGGAAAGAGGTGCCATGTTCCAGCCTCCCTTCATCAGCTGGAGTGCAGTCCAATTGGACAGCTCTACCAGAGTTTACACACTTCACACAGTGCTCACACATCGGAAAAATGGGGCGGGCACTGTGCCTGCAGGAAGAGCCCGTTTCCTGTGCTGTCCAGGGTTTGCTCAGTCTCCCACCGGAGGAACCTCATTCGGGACCGCCGGGCTTCTCCTTATGGGGCCCTCCCAGCACTCTGCCCCTCTCCTCAGGCCCTGTCCTCTTCTTTGTCTTTTGCAATGGAATTTTTATTGCCCACTAAACCTCATATGCAATCACTAGCAACAAAAATAACAGCGCTTTCCTAGAATAAAAGAAGCATTTAACCTTCAAACTCTCCCCCAAGTCGGAAGGCTTCCAATCCATCCGGTTAGCGCCACAGAAAAGTGAGGGGAAATGGGAGGGGTCCCATTCCCAGGTCCGCGAGCGACTCAGAGGCCTCCGCGCAGCAGCTTAGGGGCGGGATCTGTGGGTCCCCGCGGAGACTACGAATCCCAGGCTGCCCCGCGCGGCGGCGGAGGGGAGACGTGGCAGCGTGTCAGCTTGCGGCCCGCGCCTACGGGAATGCGGGAGGTGGCGGGGCAGAGGGCTAGAGCCATGGCGGCCAAGGCGGTGGGCGAGGGTCGCTGGGAGGTGGTGAAGAGGGGACGGCGGCCCGGGGCCGGTGGTGGCGGGCGCGGCGGCGGCGCCGGCGGCGGCGGCAGCGGCAGACGTGGCGGTGGCAGCAGCGGCGGCGGCGGGGACCGTCGGGCGCTTGGGGAAGCGAATGGAGTTTGGAAGTACGACCTGACCCGTGAGTACTGTGCCCCGCCGAGGCGTGCCTGCCTGAGCGGCAGCGAGACCACTAAATAACCTCCCTCATCGCACGGATGGGCATACTGAGGCCCAGCGAAAGCGACACCCGGCCCAGGGTCGCGAGTAGGAAGGGACTGGAATTCTGTTCTCCAGCTGCTCAGGCCCACCGCCCCACCTGTCCTGGCCTTAGCTGGACTCGGGCAGGTGTCTGAGCGCCGAACTGAGGCATCCTGGATCTCCACAGAGGCCAGACCTTAAATAACCAGCAGGTTGGGGAGGGACGGGCAGAAGGCCCAGCAGTGGGAGAAGTGGTCCGCCGCACTCTGCCCCACCAGGAGTTCGTCTTAGTGGCAGCTGTGTCCTCTGTATCCTGGAGAGTGGTAAAAGCTTGCCACTTGTTGCTTATAGAGTTGTCAGAGCCAGTAAGAATTACAGTAGAAACAATATGGAAAAACCTGCCCCCACATGATAGCCATGCACCAGAGAAGCCAGTCCTCTTTATCCACACCTCTGCTAGTTCCCACAGACTTTGATATGTGTAATAAAGAACTGACCTGTCCCTGTGCAAGAGCCACAGACTGGCGCTGTGGTGACTGGGAGAGCCACCGTGAGGTCTCCCTGCCCTGCTCCTAAGTTGCCATACAAGAAGGGGCTTCGACACATGCCTACAAGCCAAACACGGGGGCGGGGGGGGGGGGGGGGGGGGGGGGGGGCTGAGCCAGTAGGATCACTAGGAGTTCAAAGCCAGTCTTGCAGATGAATTCAGTGACAAGGTGGGAAAAGGGACCACTATTCTCATGAGACTTTGGGGACTTAAGGATAGCTCCTCTTTCTCTGTCTGCCTTTACCCTAGCTCCAATCCAGACCACAAGCACCCTTTATGAGCAGGGCTTTGAGAAAATCATGAAGCGACAGAATAAAGAACAAGTTCCACCTCCTGCTGGGGAGTCTAAGAAACCAGCAAATAAGAAGCAACCAAAAAAGGTGACAGCTGTCACCAGCCACAGCCAGAAGCAGAGCTGCTTCCGCAGCCTGGAGGAGGCCTTAAAAGTGGTGAGTGTGCCCAGACTTGAGGCATGGGAAGATCAGGAGCTCCAGGTGCAAAGAAGTTGGAGTGGAGGGAGAGACATCATTATTTGAAAAGATCAGGAAAAGGTGGATATCCCTGTGGGGCAGAATGTTTGCACTAGAACAGAATGGAAATGGAAAATGTATAGGGAAACAGATTGGTCAGAAGACAGTGTTAAATATCAGGGACAGGAAAGAGGGGACAGAAAAGCTGGTTAGGAATGGTTCCCTGGGCCAGCCAAATACCTCAACAGATTACAGCACCTACAAGCAGGTACGGGGGCCTAGCAGTGCTGGCCTGACACACACCCATACTGTCCCCACCCCTATCTCCCAGGGCACACTGAGAAAGCAACTGAGACTGGATGTAGTAATGCACACCTGTAATCGTAGCTCTTCGGAGGCTGTAAGCAGGCGGATCACTACCAGTCTAATCTAGTAGTGAGACCCTGAACACCCTGTAGACCCTTCCCTAAAATACAAAAACGTAAAAAAAAGATGGTTCCCTGTCCCTCAGAAGCAGTGAGCTTCCATCACCCATCTTACCCTCTTTTTTTCTCTTGAACATGTGATGGTCCTATAAACAGGCCCAAGAGATCAGTATTCTCAGCTGTCCTGTTCTTTACTTTTTCAAAATCCGGATGCAGGAAAATTTTGCTTTTAGGGGCCAGGGAGATGGCTCCATGGCACAAGTGCCTGCCTGGCAAGTACAAGGTCGTGAGTTTGAACCCTTGTCCCACCAAAAAAAAATAAATAAATAAATAAGTAAAATAAAATTTTGCTTCCTACAGTTTCATTTAAAAACAGAAACCTGTGCTTCTTCTGCCACCAGTTGTTTACCCATTTTCCCACGCCTACCCATTTCCCTTCTGATTACTCCCAACTCACCATGGAGGTATGTCTCTGGCAGCTGGATGTAGCCGCTCTGCAGAAGGAACTGGACAAGAGCCAAAGCGTATTCACTGGGAATCCCTCTGTGTGGTTGAAGGACCTGGCCAGCTATCTCAACTACAAGCTCCAGGCTCCTCGAAGTGAACCAACACTCAGCCAGCATCCTTATGGTTAGTCTACCGGCTGCCCTCAGCACAGACGAGGGCAAGGAAATTGTAAAGGGGCTTTCTGTCTCTAACTGCCCATTGCCTCCCACTGTCCTGGTTTACACATGGCTATGCATGGGCCTGGGGCTTCTGTGGAAGAGGGAGGAAGCCAGCCACAGGGCAGGGACCTCTGCCTCCATTCAGATTGGCAGGGACACCTGGTGTTAGACTCATGTGGAGGCCAATGGCCCCAGATTACCCCTACAGTCTGGTGAGCCGGGAGCTGCGTGGGATCATCCGAGGGCTCCTGATGAAGGCACCAGGGTCTCTGGAGCTATTTTTAGACCACTGTCTATTCACCATGCTACAAGAACTGGATAAGACACCAGGTAAGAGAAGTGTGTGGAGAGTGACATCTTGGGGGCCTACTCCTATTCTATTTCCAGAGACAAAGGTATTAATCTCCATACTGGAAAGGGAGAAAAGTCAGGACTCAATAGCTGGGGCTGCCAGAAAGTAGACATCAGGTTTAGGATGCCAAATAGTGGGAGTAGGTCTGAGGACATGAATTTCTCTAGGCGAGTCACTACATGGTTACCGCATCTGTGTCCAAGCCATCCTGCAGGACAAGCCCAAGATTGTCACCGAAAACCTGGACAAGGTAAGCTGTAAATGAAAGTGAGGACACCACAACTAGGACTGGGGAGGCTGGAAAGACTCCACATTGTTGGACTCAGTTGTGGGAAGGTAGAAGACTGTCAACAGCAGTTCTGTGTCATACTGTTAGTTCTTTTTTTTTTTTAATTTATTATTTTTATTCTTGTTTCAGAACCTTTGTTTGTTTATTCACTCATTTTTATGGCTGGCTCAGCCTGCCCCGAGGGCAGGGCTGGCGCAGCATGTGGTGCCGGGGATCGAACCGTGGTCCCTGAAGCCGCCCAAGCTTCCTCAAGCTGGTGCTTTAGACCACTGAGCCATCCCGCCGGCCCTCATACTTTTAGTTCTTACTGTGCATCTGCTTGGGATATACATGAGCCATGGATTGCTATTCCCATTTTGTTAGTGAAACAGTTCAGCTGCAGCAGGGCTTCATAGCTTTCCTAGGACTGGCCAACCAGGAAATGGTGCAATGCAGTAATGCCTATGTTCTGAATCATAACCCCGTGCTGCCACCGAGACCCACCGCCACCTGGCCCACCCCTCCTCTCCCAGTTGATACCTCTCTCCCACGTAATTGTGAGGTGCTTCTAGAGCTCTGCCCTATCCCAACCTCTACTCCCTACCTATCTCCTTAGTTCCTGGAACTGTTGAGGTCCCACCAGAGCCAACCAGCAAAGTGCCTGACCATCATGTGGGCTATGGGGCAAGCAGGTTTCACCAGCCTCACTGAGGGACTGAAAGGTACTAAGGAAGTGGGAATAAGGGAACTATTCTGAGCCTTTGATGTCCCCTGTGGACAAGCCCAAGGCTTTGTCCCTGGTCTTTGTCTCTGTAGTATGGCTGGGAATCATGCTCCCTGTGCTGGGCATCAAGTCTCTGTCTTCCTTTGCCATCGCATACCTCAACCGGCTGCTCCAGTGAGTAATGGGGGGACAGCGAGGGGAAGGCCCAGGGTATCCACACAAGGCTGTTTCGACAAAAAGGGATGCAAGGAAAATCAGGACCAGCTCTTCCCACCTCCGAATGTGATGGTGAGGAAGGAAGAGGAGGGAGCCAGCAAGGGCTGGGGGATGGGATAGTGTTTGTACCCTATTTCCTAGTTGTTGGTTGGGCTGGGGTTATGGCCAAAACAGCTGGCCCGGGTGGTAATCTCCAGCACGCCTTTTTTTCCTTTCCTCATAGGATCCACCCCAACCTCACCAAGGGCTTTGGCATAATTGGCCCCAAGGACTTCTTCCCACTCCTAGACTTTGCCTATATGCCCAACAACTCCCTGACACCCAGGTAGGACTGCCCTGGGGCACACCTGCTGGGAAGGGTCCTCAATGGAAGGTCAGAAACTGACCTAGGCACTGTATTTATTCCCTATTCCTCCCCCTGCCACCTGGATCTGGCTTGCAAGTAGGAAGCTCAAGATGGGTTTCAAGGAATGGATAGACCCTTGATGATATATGAGCTCTTTTGTATGATTGACATATGGGCATTTCCTTAGCAAAAAGGTCCCTGGCTAGCCAGGCGTGGTGGCACACACCTGTAATCCCAGCACTTGGGAGGCTGAGGCAGGAGGATCGGTGTGAGTTCAAGACCAGCCTGGGCTACAGAAAGTGAGCTCAAGGCCAGCCTAAACTGCACAGCGAGACCCTGTCTCAAAAAGACAAAAAAAAAAGGTCCCTGTCTTTTGTCAGATTTTCTTAGGGTCTTTCAATAAAACAAGTGCAATCAAGAAGGCCTCGGCGGGCACTGAGACAGCAATTGAGATTGGGTGTGGTGGTGTGTGCCTGTAATCTCAGCTCTTAAGACCTTGGGGACTCTGTCATAAGGCAGGGCATTGGCTCCAACTCAGGAAGAAGCCTGGAAGTACAGTTCCACTTCCAGCCCGGGCCTGGTCATTTTATTCCTCCCCAGCCTGCAGGAGCAGCTGCGTCGACTCTACCCCCGACTGAAGGTGCTGGCATTCGGAGAGAAGCCAGAATCTACACTGCACCTCTACTTCCCTTCCTTCCTGTCAAGAGTCACCACTAGCTGTTCCTCTGAGATGAAGAAAGAGGTAAGTAGATGGTGGCAGGCTTCTTTCCCTTGCCCAGGGGTCTTCTCCCTCTCCCCCCTCCCGTTCTCTCCCATACCTCCAGCTTTGCTCACTCATGCTCTGCGCTCGGGAGCAGGGCCTGAGATGGCAGCACAACGAGTCCTGGGTAATCTCTGCTGCCCTGTCACGGATATGTGATCCTTGAGCTGACAGTCTTAACTCAGAGCCCCTCCCCTGTGACAGCTGCTCAGCTTTCTAGGTCCTGAGGCCCTTTCTGTGCCCTTGGGATGGACAATTGCTCTGGCGGCCTCAGTGCTTTTCCTCTCTACCAGCACCAGGCCCCCAGCAGTCTCTCTGTTCCCTGTGCAGCTCCTGGGCAGCCTGACCCAGTGCCTGACTGTGAACCCCCTCAGCATCAACGTCTGGAAGAAGCTGTACCCCAAGCACCTATCACAGTCCAGGCAGGTGGGGGTAGGGTCACCTGCCTCTGCCCCACACAGAGCAGCCTCCCAGCTCCCACGTCCCAGTCTGAGGTTCCATCCCTGTCCTAGAAGCAGAATGGGAACTTTGGTGGCTGTTCATTGGCTTAAGTGTCACAGTTAGAATGAGAGCATTGTCCAGATGGTCATGAGAGAGGTGCTTCTCTGGAGGCAGAGGTAGAGGGAGCGGGGCTTATTGGAAGGGCAGGAGGGCCAAGTGACAGGTGGCCTCATGGAGAGCTGTACTTTCCCACAGCCTGCTGCTGGAACACTTGCTCAGGTCCTGGGAGCAGATCCCCAAGAAGGTGAGGAGCTGCAGGATGGGCAGGATGGGTGTTGGCAGGGTTCAGGGTTCCTGTCCCTAAGCCAGTCTTCACTCATGATCTGGAACATGAAGCAGGGTGGAGGCACAGGAATTCCCCTCAGGTAGGGTCTCATGCTCTCAGCTTAGCTTTTGGTATCCTCCAGACGCAGATATCTTTACAAGAAACTATTGAGTCCTTCAAGTTCACCAACCAGGAGCTGCTAAAGAGGGGCAGTGGGAACCCCCAGCAAGTTGCTACTTGTCACACCGCCTGCAAGGTATGGCACACAACCCTTCCAACCCACATATGTCCCTGAATCTTTCTCAAACTGTTGACCTGGCCCTGCATCACACTCCTGCCCCACCTGCACTTGGCCCCCTACGCCTCAGGATTGGTGTGCAGGCTCAGCCAGCTCAGGCCTCCCTTTCTTCCTGACCACTGTGCCCCTCCTCCCTGCCAGGGCTCACAGTAGCAGGTCCAGCCCCACCCATTTTCCCTCAGCACTAAAGACTGAATGCAGGTCCTTTGCGCTGAGCTGTATCCCTATTCCTTTTTTTTTCTTTTTTGCACTTTGAATGGTATGTATATATTTGCACCTATTTCAAGCCTATAATCAAATTGTATACAATGAAATTTTTCTTTTTTAGGGGGAGGATCAGGGTTTGAACTCACAACCTTGCACTTGCCATGCAGGCACTTGTGCTATAGAGCTATCTCCCTAGCCCTGAAATTTTTCTTTTAAAAACATGAAACAGGGCAAAAAAAAAAAAAAAAAAAATTTAAGAAAGCCGGGTGTGGTGGCGCACGCCTGTAATCCCAGCACTAGGGAGGCTGAGGCAGGAGGATCGGTGCAAGTTCGAGACCAGCCTGGGCTACAAAAGTGAGCTCAAGCCCAGCCTGAACTGCACAGTGAGACCCTGTCTCAAAAAGACAAAAAAAAAAAGTGAAACGGGACCGGCGGGATGGCTCAGTGGTCTGAAGCCCCTGCTTGGGAAGGCTTGGGCGGCTGCAGGGACTGTGGTTCGACCCGGCACCACATGCTGCGCCAGCCCTACCCTCAGGGCAGGCTGAGCCAGCCATAAAAATAAATAAATAAACAAACAAAAGTTCTGAAACAAGAAATAAATAAATAAATTTTTTTTAAAAAGTGAAACAATACAAAATTCACTTGAAGAGCCACCACTGTTTATCTCTACCTATCCCTTTTTAACCTTTTTAAAAGATTTTTATGTTCAGATAGTCTAAGTTCTTATTTGCCTATGCTGGTCTTAAGCTTGCAGTTCTGCCTCAGCCTCCCAGAGTTCTAGGATACAAGTCACTGGGCCTGGCTCTATACTGACCACAGCATTCTTTCCCTTTCCAACTAGGGATTATTGCAGCGGGCCCAGGGTCCCTGGCCATCCTGGACGTGGCTTCTGCTGTTGCTGCCCATGTTTGCTGTGGGTCTCCTGTGCCATGACCTCTGGTCACATGGCTCCTTCCAGGGTAAGCAGTGATGGCAGCTGTGGAAGGAGGCAGAGTAGGGGGCACAGAACAAGGTATAACCCATACCCCCAACCTCACATTATCCTGTTGAGTTCTCAGGGCACAGAATAAACACTTGAAATGGGCTTTTCTATCCACAGATAACATGACTCACAGATCGGGTTATTAACTTTGTAGCATAGAAATGCTTACATATTTACAATATCACCCAAGGTGTTGCCTCCACCTAACTCCCACAGCAACTGAGGCTCAGGATGACTTTGTAGCTAGCGTAGGATCACAGCTGAAGCTTCCTACACCTAAGTCCAGGACTCCACTCATGCCCTGTTCCTCCTGCTTACCTGGTCAGGAGAAGGCACAAGCCCCCCAGGCCTGCGTGCCTCTCCTGAGCCTGCCACAGGCAGGCAGCGGTGGCTGTGTGATTCCTGAGCACATATACTTCTGCCTTCTGCCCACTGTGCCTCCTGGGGACCTGCATGTCTGTCTCCCGAGTCACACCTGCACCCCAGCTCATCAGAGCCTCCTTACTCAGCCTCCCTCACTGGCCGGGTACTTCAGTCGTCTGGTCTCTTGCCTGCTGGCCAACAAGTATGTGTCAAGCTCTACTCCTACTGCCTGCAGGGCTATCGGTGAGCTACTCTTAGGGCAGGAGACGTGAGGGAAAAGGATTGGGGTTCATGGTGGTACAGACAATGGTGGGCATCTACAGTCAGTGGGACGTGCTTGCGGTTATCCTTCCCAGTGGCCTCTGGAGGAAGCTCAGAGCCCTCCCTTTTCCCCTCTGACTTCTCCACAGCTGGTTAGAAGAGACACTGCCAGCCTGCAGCTCTTACCTGCTTTCTGTGGTGTCACCCAGCTTGCAGTTGGCCTGGGCCCACACCAATTCCACAGTCCGCTTCCTGTCTACCCATTGTGCCACCTACCTGGCCTGGTTCAGTGACAGCCTCGCTGACCTCTCTCAGAGGGTAAGCCAGAAGCAGGGTTAGAGAAGGGTTGGGATCTGAGGGCCTGGGCACCCTGACCATCTCCTGTGGTCCGGCTGCAGATGCAGCTCCCTGACACTCTGCACCAGTTGCTGCATTACCTGAAGGAGCTGCTCCTGCTTCTACACCAAAGCATGCTGCTGCCAGCATGGCACCTGCTGCTGGAGGCCCTGGCCTGGGCCCAGGAGCACTGCCACGAGGTGTGCAGGTAAGACTTCCACCCAGGGCTCTGGTACAGTGGGTCCCCTCTGTGGCCTCACTCCCTATCTCCAGGCCAGGATTCACTGTTGAGTCTCATGCCACGCTGCCTTTCAGCCACCCCAGCCACTCAGGTTATGGGTCCATGCTGCAGCCCCGTGCACATGCCTGCCCTTATAATGTCTTGTTTTTTTCCCAGAGGTGAGGTGACATGGGATTGCATGAAAACACAGCTCAGCGAGGCTGCCCGCTGGATCTGGGTTTGCCTACAGGACATCACAGTGGCTTTCTTGGACTGGGCACTCACCATGATATCCCAACAATAAGCCCTGCCTCCCAGTTCCTGTCATAGACAGACCATCTGAGACTACTGGAGAACAGAGGGTGGCAGTTGTTTTTACTTGGTACCTGAATTCCATCTCGTGGTAGTCTAGAGTCTCTCAGCCTCCTATGCGGAAGTCCACTGGATACTTCTCAGGCCCAGTTGCACACTCCAGGCTCTGTGTTTGGCTGGCAGCCTCTCTTATGCGCTCACCTTTTGCTCTGCACCTCCCTTGTCTTATTCCTAAAGCCCCAGCAGCTCATCCCCAAAACGATGAGATTCAGCAAGTTTATCAGTGTACTCTTCTAATTCTTGGTCATAAATTTAGCCATAGCTGAAAAAGGAAGGGACCTCCAGAAAGACCCACTAGGACTGGCCAATAGCAGCTTCCTCTCTATCCTTCTGCCTGTGTGTGGTGTCCATAGATATAGGGCCAGGTGGAAATGCCTGTTACTTCAAAACACCCAAGACAGGCTGTGCAAGGACCTCACTGTGCCCTTCCATCAGAGTCCTGCTTCAGTCCTTTCTCCTCAGTGCGAGCGCTCCATCAAGGCTCAGCTGCCTACCTTACCGTCTGCCTGGAGAGCACAGCCCTGGGCAGTATGCCTCGGACTCTTAAGAGTCAGTATGTGGCTGGGGAGAAGGGATCTGAGTAGAATAAAAGACAGATTTGATTTCTAGATGTCCTCTCTGCATCCTTACACAAGCATTCCCATAGTTATGGGGCAGGACAGCAAAGAGTGGGCCCCAGACCTCTTGGGCTTCATAGACACTGTGAGCTGGCAGGGACAGTGCACATTCATCATTCAAACCTATACAGTCTGTTTTGCTCCCCTAATTATCACTTAGAGATTTATGTCCCAAGATTTCCCTTGATAGCTTCTGTTGTGTTGTATTTTTTGAACAAAAAACCCTGAAACATACTCAGCTTGGACTCTAATCCAGGCTAGCCTTGAATTTATGGCAGTCTATCCCAAGTGATGGGATCACATCTATGTGCCATCATGCCCAGAAGTTTTGAGTGTTTTATGGTTAAAAAAAGCAGG
>PVJA010034586.1:0-22177 GCA_004027025.1 Myocastor coypus | reverse complement strand
TACAAACAAGAGTACATAGCTGCAAAAATTTAGAAAACTGACAATCTACAAACTTCATATACTGTACGGTGTCTATAGAATATATAAAGTGAAAAAGCTGTATCAGGCAAACTTTCAGGGAAAAAGAAACATATGCAATATTTGGAAGGAAACATGGTGGCCTGGTACCACAAAAAAAAAAAAAAAAAAAAAAAAAAAAGTAAAAAGAAATGGGGAGATAGCTCTATGGCACAAGTACCTGCCTGACAAGTGCAAGGTCATGACTTTGAACCCCAGTCCCACAAAAAGAGAGAAAAAGGGGAGCATATTATATATTAATGCATTAAATGAGGGAAATCCCAAGATTTCTAAATCTGGATGCTTTAAAATTTGTTAAATACAAAATATATAACAAACACTAAAGTAATAATTTTCAAAATTAAACATTTCCCTATATTGTAAAGTAAATATTTAAAAGTTATATATGATACAATAGGGCTAGGGATATAGCCTATCAGCACAGTACCTGCCTGGCAAGCAAAAGGCCATAGTTCAATTTCCAGACCAAATAATTAAAATATAAAAATTAACAAACAAACATACATACATATCATGGAGATCATGGAGTAGAACATGATGTGTGTGTGTGTGTGTGTGTGTGTGTGTGTGTGTGTGTGTGTGTGTGTTTTGTTTTGCCTTTTTGAGACAAGGTCTCGCTATGCAGTTTAGGCTGGCCTTGAACTCACGTTTGTAGCCCAGGCTGGTCTTGAACTCACACCAATCCTCCTGCCTCAGCCTCCCAAGTACTGGGATTATAGGCATGTACCACCACGCCCATCTGCACATGACATATGTTTTAAAGTACATAAAATACCTTCTCCCTGGAAAAATTTTCCAGCTGTGAAGTCAGAATATTTATTTCTTTGTCTTTCTCTGCCAATTGAAGCTGAGTAAAGAAAAATATTATCATTTTTAATTATCTGTAAGCAATTTTATTGAAATAATTCCTATCATAATATCAATATATATTTATCAGTTTTTAGTCTTTGGCTTCTCCAAATTACTTGTCACTATTAACCAATTCCTTTTATTCTTAAAAAGCACTCTTTTGGGGGCCTGGAATATATAGCTCAGTGGCACTGTGCCTGCCTATCAAGCACAAGGTCCTTAGTTCAGTTCCCAGCCCCCCTTCCCCAACTGCTCTTTTGACTTATATGATGACTTACTGATACTTAGGTGTATTAATATTGGCAGCCTACATGTTTTTGTTTGTTTCCTTTTTTGAGTTTTGCCATGTGGGTGTGCCAAGCTTCTTCCAAAAACTTAATTTTTTTCCATGGCTTCCAATGCTATCAACCCCATGGAAATAAACCACAAATATTAACTTACATACTACTTTTTGTCCTTCTCAAGTTCCAAATCTGCCCTTTTTTTTGTCTTTTTGAGACAGGGTCTTGTTATGCAGTTCAGACTGGCCTTGAGCTCACTTTTGTGGCCCAGGCTGGTCTTGAACTCGCACCAATCCTCCTGCCTCAGCCTCCCAAGTGCTGGGATTACAGGTGTGCACCACCACGCCCGGCTTTTTTTTTTGCCAAATCTGCCTTTTTAACTGGTGACTAGACATGATTTCCCTGCAATCTTTTCTGCCCTGTGAGGACAAAATGTCCTAAACTTGCTTTTTATACCTGTGAGCAGATCATTAAAATCAAAGCACACTACCGAAGCTTACCAGCTATGTTAGAATACTACTTCTCCTCCACTCCTCAATACTTTCACTAAGTCATTCATCCACTTAGTAACCATCCACTAATCACATTACAGTATAATATTAATGAGTACAAACAGAAGTATAATATTCAACAGTTCTTCCCTGAAGATGTATCTCAAAGCTTTCTTGTCTAGAATCATGTCTTATTGTATCCAAAAGTAGGGAGCGTTCATCAGTTCATTTTAAGAACATTAATACCTGATTTTTTGTTAACCTCTTTCCACCTCCAAATCCTCTTCAGTGCTATAAAATTCTTTCCAAAAAGACTCACTCTGGTTCCAAGTACTTTTCCTCTTTGGATATTCTAAGCAGCAACTACTACCCAAATTCCATGTAGGTCTTCCCAAATCTGGCTGCAAGCTACCACTCAAGTCCTGCCTACCCCATCATGGACGACAAGGCTCAGTTCCTTAGAACTGGTGTTCAAAATTTCTGAATTGCAAACATGCATAAACACTTTCCTTATCCTTAGAATGCTATTTCTTTTCTAGTTTTGCTTTTACTTCCCACTAGTTTGTTCTCTCACAAGGTCTAGTTTCTCTATTTTGTCTTCAGGTGTAAATATAGGGTGGGTCAAAACTATGTATACATACTTCAGTAATTCAGTGTTCTAACTTCTGGAAGCCAATGGTCACTATTCTGAGCATATCTTGGAATTGTAGAGGCCAAAAGCAATGTGTTTTAATCTCATGATATCCCAATAAATTTAGTATTTAAAATATTTACACAACTGTTTCTTTTCCTGATGTATACTTCTTCTAACTGATAATAAGTATCTCAGAAGCACTTACAATTTCATTGATGAGAGGAAAATCGACATTAAACGAAGTGAAATCTGTAGTATGTGAAAAAGTGCTAAAATCCCACTAAATTCAATATAATTACAAGTGCTTTTATTCTGAAAAGAAAAGTTTGAATTTTCCACTTTAAAATGTATACAACAGATTTTTTAAAAGAAACAGGTACAGGAAGTACTATGCCTCTAGTTTACATGAGTCTAAACTTACTTTGTAATTGTCCTCCATTTCAGCTAATTCGAGTTTTACATTTTCAGAAATTTTTATTTGTTCTTTCCATTTCAGCTCCAGTTTTGCAAGTTCATCAGCATATTTACTGCATTTAGCTCTCTCATCCTAAATGAAATAATATAATCACCAAAATATTTTAAATCTGGGAAAGAAGAGCACTGGGAGAAGAGAAAATGTCTGAAAATAATGAAGATATGTTATATGCATGTGTCAGTCCCCTGAAAGGAGGACTAATTAAAAACTAAAACAATCATTTCTTGAAGTTTTATTTATCTGGACTGGAGAGAAGAAACAATTTTAAACCTATACAAAAGCAAACATCTAGAAAAAGTGATATATGCTAAATGTTTATTACAATACAGGTATGACATTATCAAAGTTTAAATGACTATATATCTAGTAAAAAAGACTATATCCTGCCACCCAAAAAAAAAATCATGGTGCTATAACTGAATATTTCAACTTGGAATAACTGAATGTTCAGAGATTGGGCTAATATAAATCAAATCCATATCATTAAAGTCAATGCAAATAATGTTATAAAGACTGAATTGTTTAATCAACAGAAAGAGCTAGTGCTCCAGTTCTAACTATCCCTCAGGAATAGCCCCTAGTACTGATCAAATATACTAAATAATGCCACGCTGAGAAAAATGGATAAATCACATTATATTTACTAAGTGGAACAGTATATATCCACTTAAAAGAATAAAGCAGATCAATATCGGACAATGATAAATGCCAAGTTACATTAATTGAAAGCACACATCAAATTGAATGAATTACAAATCATGACCAAGGGAAAAAAAAAACAAGTGAACAGGCAAATTTCACTCCGAATATTTGTTTAAAGTGAAATTTTAGGTCTAGTGAGATAGCGCAACAGACTAAGTGCCTACTTAGGCAAGGGAGGGGACCAGGGTTCAATCCTCAGCACCAGATGTCTTGCTGGCCCACCCCTAGGTATTCGGAGTGGGCCACAGGGACTGGGTGTGGTGGCACACACCTGTAATGCCAACACTGACGAGGCTGAAACAGGAGGATCACTACAAGCCCAAGCTGCATATTGAGAACTTGTACCAAATGCATAAGAATAAAATAAACCTAAGTGAAAGTTTAAAAGACTCTGATTTAATGGAGGAATGTCTTTAAATAAATAATCTAAGTAGACTTTAAGGGGCCAGGGAGATAGTTCAGGAGCACAGGTGCCTGCCTGGCAAGTGCAAGGTCATAAAGTTCGAACCCCGGCCCTGCCAAAAAGAAAAATAAACAAACAAACAAACAAATACCAACTTTAAGCCATACATAACTGGGTCTTTTGAGAGCAGAGACTTCCATAGACCATGATAAAAATAAAATGAAACAAAAACTTAAAGACAGTACAAGACAGCCGGTCAGATAGCTCAATGAATTAATGCACCTATGCAGGGAGACAGGGCCCTGGCGTAATAGATCTCAGGCCTGTAGACCTGCCCTGCTCCCAGTGTACACTGAGTTAGGGAATGACAGTGGGTGTGATGGCACATGCCTATAATCCCAGTGCTTGGGAGGCTAAAGAACAGGAAGGATCAATACTGACCTGTGTGACACTCTGTACTAAATACATAATAGATAGATAGATAGATAGATAGATAGATTGATAGACAGACAGACAGACAGACAGACAGACATAAAAATCACAATGGTATCATCATTCATTAGACTGTGAATACAAAAAGGTACAACAGTACTATATAAGGTATGGGGAATATGGTGGCACCTGCCTATATATAATCCCAGCAGAGGCTGAGGCAGAAGGATCTCTGCAAGTTCAAGGCCAACTTGAGTGACAAAAGTGTGAGTTCTGCTTCAAGGCCAGCCTAAACTGCATATTGAAATCCTGTTTCAAAATAAAACAAAACACACACTACTAGGCAAAATCACTTGCTAATTTCTCGTAAACATTCACCTACCATAGCTAATCATTTCACTCCTGGATATCTAAAGAAATAAAAAGTATGTTCACACAAGGCTTGTACACAAACATTCACAGTAATTCTATTTGTAAGGATTAAAAACAACCCTAATCCTTACTACCTCAGCAATAAAAAGGCCTGGATAACATAGGCAACAATAAACATGATGCTCAAAATACGTTGAAAAGCCGGGTGTGGTGGCGCACGCCTGTAATCCCAGCACTCAGGACGCTGAGGCAGGAGGATCAGTGAGAGTTCGAGACCAGCCTGGGCTACAAAAGTGAGCTCAAGGCCAGCCTCAACTGCATAGTGAGACCCTGTCTCAAAAAAAGCAAAAAAAAAAAGAAAAGAACAAAATACGTTGAAAGAACATGAAGGGGGTTGTTCATATAATAAAATAACTTTTCATAATAAAACTATGCAAAAGGCAGGCTAAGTAATAGTGCCAAAAAGCATGTTAACAGTTTCCTGAGAGGGACAAAAGAGGCAAGTTGCAAATGGGCACACATACAAAACTGGAGTATGATAGAAATGTTGGTTACTGTGACACTGTGGTGACAGTTTCAGGACTGTATCTCCAAACTGAACAAATAGCACACTTCAAACGTACAATTTATTGGACTGCAGTTGCACTTTGATAAAGTAAAAAGAAATGCATCATGAGGAAGCCATTTCCTCAAAGGAATAGTATTCTATTTTCTTTTAATAACACTGGTATATATAATAACAGTTTTTCAAAATACTCATTCAAAATTGCAGTTACAATTACATATTACTAAACAAGGCTGTGTTCTGAAAAATGTGTCATCAGAAAAATGTGTCATCAGATGATTTAGCACTCATGTGCACTAGCGTCATCCACGCTGAAGATGTATTCTGGAAGATGTCTTCCTCAACAATCAGTTGGGTTTTTTTTAGAATTTTATTTATTTATTTATTTATTTATTTATTTATTTTTCTTATTTCAGAACTTTTGTTTGTTTGTTTGTTTATTATTATTTTTTTTTAATGGCTGGGCTGGTGCAGCATGTGGTGCTGAGGATTGAACCGCGGTCCCTGCAGCCACCCAAGCTTTCCTAAGCAGGCACTTTACACCACTGAGCCATCCTGCCAGGCCCCAACAATCAGCTTTAATTTGCAAAATTTCTTTAGCCATCTTCACAGAAGCACTTGCAGAATCACCACTCACTTTCATGTTACAGAATGAGTGGGTCACCTAGTTATCAGTGAATGCAACTGTACAGCTGCACTCAGCCTTTTCTTCAAACACTTTAAATCCTTTTGCTTTGGCCATAATCGCCATGGTGCTGAACTGGATGTTTCTGTGTTTGTCTTCAAGTCATTAGAAATGTTTTAGGCTGAGGTAATGGTTGGTGCTAAAGCACTTGCCTCATACACACAGACTCCAGGGTTTTATCCCCAGACTACATAAAAAGGAATCAGAAAGAAGGGTGAGGAAAGAAGATAAGGAGAATGGAGAATGAAGGGAAAGAAGAGCAAGAGAAGAAGAAAGAAAGAACACAGACGTTTCTTCAATTTAATATACATCCTTTAATGAATTTTACTAGTCTTATTGCTTCAGCGAAATACAACCTTTAGTAGCTTCTGCTCCTTTTTTCTCAATAAAAATGGAGCTAACTTACCTGTAACAGTTGTTTGCATTTATTATATCTTTCTGTTTTCTCAGCAATTTCTTTAGTCATTTCATAGACTTGACCCTTTGTTAGCATGTCAATATCTATCTCTGCTATAGGTAGAAAAAATAAAACTGTCAGATATATTTTGCCCTTCAAATTACCTTGCTATTCAGAGAAACTCCAGTTATTACATTATGAAATATAAAAAAGCAATATTGAGGAAAGAAATATCTATTCATATGAGCAGAGAAAAATAAATTATGTGAGAATTTTTAAATATAAGTTCCTTCTTGCCGGGCGTGGTGGCGCACGCCTGTAATCCCAGCACTTGGGAGGCTGAGGCAGGAGGATCGATGCGAGTTCGAGACCAGCCTGGGCTACAAAAGTGAGCTCAAGGCCAGCCTCAACTGCATAGCAAGACCCTGTCTCCAAAAGACAAAAAAAAAAAAAAAAAAAAAAAAATATATAAGTTCCATAAAAAAGCTCATATTTAATACTGAAATTCTTGTATTTTTTTATATACTTTGCTAAAAATGGACCCAAAATGGCAAAAAGCCTGTTCTTCTTAAACAATAAGCAAGATTTTCAAGCTATTCTCCTGAGAATGTATCTTTAATCATTTCTAATCCTTCCTTTCCATTTACTAAGTCTTTAGAGCTTAAGTAGAAGCTCTAATACCATGCTAGGTACAGGTTGGGTACCACTAATTCTCAAGTCTGAAATTCAAAATGCTCTAAAGCCTAAGACCTTTTGAGCACTAAAATAGCATGCAGTTTCAGATTTTGAAGCATTTCACATTTTGGACTTTTACGGTAAGGAATAATAAACCAGTAATGTCTACGCAAATGTTCCCAAGCACTTCCGATACTCAACCTAAACATAGGACACACAGAAATGAGAGACTGGACACCAGGCCTGGTGGTGCATACCTGCAATCCCACCACTCAGAGGCTGAGGCAGTAGGATCATTGCCAAGTTCAAGGCTACTGCAAATATTCTCATAGATATAAAGTGTTTACAAATTTACACTCATATATATGAAATATAAAATACTAATTTAACATAAAATATAGTACTAATACTCACATTTTATATACTCATTACACATGTAACTTCACCTTACATTTACAGCCTTATTTTCCCCTTTACCCTAACTGCATCACTAATACAGTATCTTTACAACACCTGGAAATTCTTAATCTATGGGTGAAGGCACTATAAATCAGTACTATCAATTTCCAAGGCAGGATACCCTAACATCTGAAAGATTTTTACCTGTAGAAGGTATTGGTGGCTTTATCTCTATACTACAGGCAGAAGTAGATGAATCTGTGTTTATTGAAGCATCATTCACCTTCTGTTGATTCCCAACTTTCTTTGTGAAGACATTATTATTATTGGCCTATTCAAAATATTAACAATAAAGTGTTAAATAACTTTCTGCAAGTCAGAAATACGTAAAATAATTTACATGGTTTTTGAAGGTGTCTCAGCAGAGAAGCAGGCAGAAGGAAAAAGAAAAGGGCTTTTACGGGCCCGGCAGGATGGCTCAGTGGTCTAAAGCGCCTGCTTAGGAAAGCTTAGGTGGCTGCGGGGACTTCGGTTCGATCCCTGGCACCACATGCTGCGCCAGCCCTGCCCTCAGGGCAGGCTAGCCGGCCATAAAAATAAATAAATAAACAAACAAAAGTTCTGAAACAAGGGAAAAAAATTTTAAAAAGTTCTTTAAAAAAAAAAAGGGTTTTTACTATCTCTGAGGACCTGGAGAGAATCTGGGGGAAATAAGGGATTCTCTAAGTTAGAACAAAGGGAGGCTGAGGCTTTTATGGTCTTTCGCCAGGGATGGAGTTTGAGGGGAATGTTTAGATACACCTGAGGAGCTGACTAGGGTCTTCCCTGAGGCAATGGGAAAGTTGAAAGGAAACTGCACCCTGGGCTGAGTTGGAGAAGCAGGGGAGGTGACCTGTGGAAGATAAGCTGTTATTTTAAGGGTTTCAGCCATATTAGATGACCACCATAATAATCCAGGAATTCATACTATGGCCAGAACCTATCAGTAATGGCAAAGAGAAATTCTGAAAGTCCTAAGCTAATCTGTTTTAAAAAGCCAACAAAAACTAAAGTCATACACATCATTGTCCTAACTGACCTAAATCTTTTAAAAGAAAAATTCTTTACAGTGGCTTTCATAGAAATCTTAGATTTTTCTGCTACAAAGTCAAAATGTGCTCAAAAGACCACAAGCCAAAATCTATACATGTGAGTCTTTTTTTTTGTTTTGCAGGACTGGGGTTCAAACCATGACCTTGCATTTGTCAGGCTGGCACCTATGCCAGGGAGCTATCTCCCCAGCCCCTGTGAGTCATATTTAAATTGTAGCAATTTTTTCAAGACAGTCTTCCAGCTGGGCATGGTGGCACACGCCTGCAGGAGGCTGAGGCAGGAGGATTGGTGCGAGTTCGAGACCAGCCTGGGCTACAAAAGTGAGCTCAAGGGCAGCCTGAAATGCATAGTGAGACCCTGTCTCAAAAAGACAAAAAAAAAAAAAAAGAAAGAAAGAAAGAAAGAAAGAAAGTCTTCCTACTTCTACCACGTCTTCCTTGCTCTTTTGTTTCAAAGACCAGGAAAATCACATCTATATCAAGTAGTATAAAGACAACTGTTAGGGCCTGGAGAGATAGCTCAGTAGAATAAGTGCCCCCTTAGTAACACCAAGGGCCTGAGTTCAATCCCTGGTTCTGAAAAAATAAATAAATAAATAAATAAATAAATAAATAAATAAATAAATAAAAATAAAGACGACTGTCATTCCATTTACATTTCCAGACTTTAAATACATTTCTTCTACACTTTAAAGATTCCTTTATTATTCCAAGCCTTGTATTTAAGTAGAACTAAAGATTAATATGTATACAGGAACTCCTACCTGGAAAGCCTTTTTACTTTGGTTTATTAGCAATCAGCTCCCTTATTTTCAAATGAAGTAAAGAATTAGCAAACATTTTTTAACTCTTCCCAATCTGATCAAAAGTTGGATGAAGAACTCAACAATGACAACTGAGAAAGCAATGACATGTAACACCTTAGAGACAGATCACCACTGGACACCAGTGAGAAAAAAGTATCATGTCACAATGAGATTTAATATTATAAGCGGGCTAGGGAGATAGCTCCACGGCACAAGTGCCTGCCTGGCAAGTGCAAGGTCATGAGTGCAAACCCTGGTCACGCCAAAAAAAAAGAGAGAGAGAGAGAGAGATTTAGTATTACATATTGATGTAACTAACAAAAATATTCATCAGGAACTTAAAAGTGGTCTTAAAACAAGTTTCTTTTAGCTGCTCTCCCTGTTTCCTTCACTGGTTCTCCAATAAGTGAGACTCTAGATTTTTATTTTATTCTTTTTTTCTTTTTGGGGAGTTGTACTAGAGATTAGGACCTGCACTTGCTAGGTAATATTAAGTCAATCATTTGAGATAAAGAATAATTATCTCCAAAAGGATGATACTGAGCAGATCACGTCTCATCTGTAAACAAAAACATTAACAAAGGAAACAAACCCAGCAATACTTACTGATTGCTCTGAAAGCTTGTTTATTTGTTTTTGAAGCCGCTGGCATTCTTTAAATTTTTCTTTATAGTGATCTGCAGCCATCTGAAGGCGGAGCTTCAAGTCTTCAACTTCTCTTCTGAGTTCATGTTCCAGTGTATCTGTCTTTTCCTAGAAGAAACAAGCATTTCCTCTAAGTCAAATAAAAACTTAGTACCTTATAATGTAATAATAAATCTCAACTTTATTTTCATTTTTTCCTGACTTTTAATTTTATTAGTTTGAGAGTTTAAGCTACAGAGCCATAACAATGCAGCTTTCTATTCTTAGACCAAGGTTCTTCAAAAAACTACAAAAAAATAATCCCCCTGAGGTGCAACTGTTTGTTTCTCTCTTAAACAACTAGAATATTTTTATGCTACTCATAAGCAAGAAACTCCAAACCAAGCAAAATATACCTGACATCAAAAATAATTATGGGCTTGGGGCCTGGCAGGATGGCTCAGTGGTCTAAAGCGCCTGCAGGCGGCTGCAGGGACTGCCGTTCAATCCCGGGCACCACATGCTGCGCCAGCCCTGCCCTCAGGGCAGGCTGAGCCGGCCATAAAAATAAATAAACCAACAAAAGTTCTCAAAGAAGAAAAAAATAAATAAAAATTAAAAAAAAAATTATGGGCTAGGCATGGTGGTGCATGCCTATAATCCCAGCACTTGGGAGGCTGAGGCAGGAGGATCAATGTGAATTTGAGACCAGCCTGGGCTACAAAAATGAGCTCAAAGCAAGCCTCTACTGCAAAGTGAGACCTTGTCTCAAAAAGACCCATTACATATATATATATTATTATTATTATTATTATTATTATTAACTGAGCAGCTTTTCATTAACTGACTAGGAATTATGTTTACATAAGTTTTTCTTGAACTTTATATTAATTTTAACCCAAGAAGTTACAAAAGCCAAAGATCGAATGAAATTTTTAAATTCATCAGGGGCTGGCAAAATAGCTCAGCACTCTAAAGAGCCTGCGTAGGCAAGCACAGGCAAGCACACAAGGACTGTGGTTCAATCCCTGGAACCCCCAGGGTAGGCTGAGTGGGCCAGAATAAATGAATGAATGAATGAATGAGTGAATGAGTGAATAAGTGAATAAATAAGTGAATGAATAAAATAAATTCTCTCATCAGGAATCTGATTTGAATTAATTTTAAAGTAACTTAACTCTCGTTACCTTATGGTGGTTTTGAATCAACAAAGAAATTTAAAGTTTACTTGCTCACCTGATCTTTCTTCACAGCAGCCAATTTAAGGTCTGCCAAGGCATCAGCTAACTGTTTTCTCACTTTCTCATTTTCCAAGCGTGCAGCATGTAAATCTGCCATTGTTTTATCTCGAACATTCACAGCATCACTAAGTTCTTTAGCCAGAAAGACAACTTCTTGACGAGTTGCCTGAACTTGTTCCTCCGCCTTACGAAGTTGCTCTTTTAACAAGAATGTATCTTCCTGAAGATAGATACAAAATTAAACCAAGTTAAGCAAAAACTATTTACACATATTTCAAGATACCTGAACTTTTAAAAATAAGATATAACATCTCTATTCATAACTTCTAAGAAGTACATCTAGTGTCTATAAAACAAAATGATGACATATTCAGCCTATCATCATGAAACACAGAATAGATTTAAAACTTAGTTTTAAAACCAAAATGTTACACAGATTGTAAAGATGTGGCAGTGGGAAAATAAAAAGTAACATAAACAAACCTAAACTGGGCCAGAGAGATAACTCAGTGGTACAGTACCTGCCCAGCAAGTTCAAGATCCTGAGTTCAAGTCCTAATACTTTATAAATAAAACTACTTTTTTTGGGAGGGGGACTTTTTAGGGAAGGTTCTACAGCAGCAGTTCTCAACCTGTGGGTTGCAACCCTAGCAGGGATCGAACGACCAAAACACAGGGGTCGCCTAAAGCCATTCCAAATCATAACTGTGGCAAAATTACAGTTTTGAAGTAGCCACCAAAATTATTTATTGGTTTGGGGTCACCACAACATGAGGAACTGTATTGCAGGGTCAGAGCATTAGAAAGGTTGAAAATCACTGGTCTATAGGGTGTTCAGAGTCTCACTATTACATCAGACACATAGTGATCCCGTTTACTGCCTCCCAAGAGCTGGGATTACAGGCACACCACCACACCATCTCTGTTGCTATCTATGTCAAGGGGGCGGGGGTGCGGCACCAGCACAGCAAGCCTGAAGAACAAACCCTAGGGCCCTGCACCTGCTTGTAGGTGCTTTAATCCACTGAACTATTTGGCCAGCGCCTTAAAACCACCATTAAAAAGTTAAAATTGTTATGATAAAGCCATTTCCTTTAATAAGACTTGGATATTATGAGCAGAAAAAAATATGATGTAGTCCAGGTTACTTGTTTTTATCTCTGTACTAAAAAAAAAAAAGGTAAAAAAAAAAAATTAAATTTCTTTAAAAAAAATTGAAAAAAAATTAAACCTACCTAATGTTGATTTTTTTCAATTTTTAAAAAGAAAATTGTTATATTTGTTGGGGTAGACAAAAATCTTTGTAGACATAACACTAATAGTTCTAGCAAAACAAATACTGCCAATTCTTATGTCAAAAAAAGGGACCAAAGTAAAGGCAAATAATTTGTAATATGTATTAAAAAAAAAAGAAAAAGAGGGTTGAGACTGAGATGTCTGAGCAAATTTTTAAAGTCATTTTGTGTTTTGAGCTACATATGCGTTAACAATAACAATATAAAATTTAAAAAGTCACCAGAAAGGCCAGGCATGGTGGCTCACGCCTGCAATCCCAGCACTCGGGAGGCTGAGGAGGATTGGTGGGAGTTCGAGACCAGCCTGGGCTACAAAAGTGAGCTCAGGACCAGCCTCAACTGCGTAGTGAGACCCTGTCTTAAAAAAAAAAAAAAAAAAAAGTCACCAGAAATGCAAAAAAACAACACATTATGTATTAAGACAATACAGGTTTTGGTTTCAAACTTCCATTACTGGGCTGGGGATATAGCTCAGTGGTAGAGTGCTGGCCATGCATGTACAAGGCCTGGGGTTCAATATTTAGAAAAGAAAAAAAAAATTCTTTGAAAGAGTGAGGATTCCTTGGAGAAGCTAACAACAGATCTAAGGCATAACCTGAAGCCAACAGATGTAGCTGTGCATAAATAAAGCAAGCATTCAAAGCACTGTGGGGACATCAAAAGCAGTATTTGAAAAGATCCTCTGCTTAAATTTGGATATGAAAAATAATCGTAACATAAAAGATGTACTGAACAAAAAGGAACACACATATCCATAGCGATATTATAAAGAGGGAAGAGAGTAATAGCACTTCATCATAAAATACCTGCTAATAAAATGACAGAATTTAAATCATTACTTTGCAACCATTAATATAATAGCAAATGCTGGTGAGGATTATCAAAGTATAATAGCATCATCACATGATCTCCCACACAGATTAATAACCACAGACAGAAAAGTATCTTTATTTAAACAAATTACCAAAGTTAAAATCATCAAGAATGAAATAAATTTTATACAACTTTAGATTGGCTACAATCAGCTACATCTTTTCTTGCCAAAAATGTTTGACCAAACTCCAACCATTAAGAAATAATACATAAGCCAGGCATGGTGGCGCACACCTGCAATTCCAGCACTGGGGAGGCTGAGGCAGGAGGATCGGTGTGAGTTTGAGACCAGCCTGGGCTACAAAAGTGAGCTCAAGGCCAGCCTGATCGGCATAACAAGACTCTGTCTCAAAAAGACAAAAAAAAAAAAAAAAAGAAAAGAAATAATACATAAATCCAACTTATGGGACGTTCTTTCTGGTAAGCCTTACTTCAAAAAGTTGGTGAGAAGTGATCAAAAAATAGTGACTTGTTAAGTTCTGTGTTTTTTTAAAAATGCAATAAAAGACATATTGTCATTACTCCCCTTCAAGCAATCCTTCCTCACTTCACACACACTCTTCCCTTCATTCTTGCCACTTTCTGAACCAATTGTAGAAGTCTTCTTTTTTGAGTCTTTCTTTAGACACACTGTTATGGTGGCTACTTTTGATATCCTCAATCAGTTCAAAATATTAACCTTTTGTGGTCATTTTGATAGTGGGGAAGAGCCAGAAGTCACAAGGTATCAACTCGGGACAAGGCTGATGATGACGCACTGCAATGTTTTCAGAAGCCCTGTCTTTCTGTTGGACGGCACTCATCAGTGAAATTCACTGTATTTTTTTAATTGTACCTTGTAAAGACCCTCAAGAATGAACATTTGCATAACTGTGTCAGAAAGTGTCAAAAATGATGGGACAACTAATGTAAGAGGAAGTATTTTGAGTAGGTTAAGAGTAAGGTGTCTTTTAATGTAATAAATTTTAAAAATTTACACACACTTTTTATCAGCATAACATTCCAGGAGCCAGCGAGATGGCTCAGCAGTCTAAAGCACCTGCTTAGTTTAGGCAAGCTTAGGCAAGCACAGGGACTACAATTTGATCCCCAGCACTACATGCTATGCCAACGCCATCCCCAGGGCAGGCTGAGCCAGCAATAATAATAATGATAATAATAACAACAACAACAACAATAATACTCTAGCAGGGCATAGTGGTGTATGCCTATAATCGCAGCACTCAGGAAGCTGAGGCAGCACTCAGGAGGCTGAGGCAGAAAGATCCCTCCAAGTTCAAGGCCAGCCCAGGCTACAAAGGAACTCAAGGCCAGCTTGAACTGCAGTGATACCCTGGCTTTAAAAAAAAAAATAGAATATTCCACTTTAAAATGAATAAAAACATAATAATTAATGTTTAATCTCTGACTACAACTGAATCAAAAAAATTACATTATATAAGATTACATTTAAAATACTTGGAATACAGAATAGGTATACATGAGAATCAATGAATTATTATCCTAATCATCATTAAAATCCTAGGAGTAATAAGGGTATTGTAGTTATATTAAAGAATGTACTTTTTCATGCTACAATGCTAGAACTTTCAAATGATGAAGAAAAAAAAATCATATAAATGCAAAAGATAAAACTTGAAAAACTAAGGGACAGCCAGATAGCTCAGTGGACTGAAGTGATCTTGGCAAGTGCCTGGGTTTCATCCCTGACATGCTGTGCCTTGTGCTGGCCCCAGCCCTGCACCCGGGCGTGTTGAGACAGGGATTAAGACTGGACGTGTTGGCAGGCCCCTGTAATCCCAGCACTTGGGAGGCTGAAAACTGGAGGATCACAGATTACTACAAGTCCGATCTGTGTAGTGAGACCCTGTATAACCTATACTAAATACAGAAAACTAGTAAAATATTTCATTCTGGTTCTAAACATTTTCAAAAGAAACAGGAGAATTAAAAATAATAAAAACCATTGCACACATTAAAAGATGATTTTTTAATCTTCAAGTACAAAGTATAAGAGTACTTGCTTTAGAAGCTAAAGAGGCACTTCAGCAACATTATGCCTACGTGGCAACTGCCAGGTCCTAAGTTTGAATCCCAGTACCCTCCAAAATATTACTTACTTTATTTGAGGTTGTAAGCAGTAAAGCCCTTTGCATGTTTTCCTTCTCAGCCAAGCACAACTGAAGTCTTCCAATCTCTTCTTTGAAATGAAGAATCATGCTTTCTTTGTTTCCATCTAAATTTTTTAAAGTTTGAACCTCTGATACAAGTTTAGTATTTTCTATTTCTGTATTCTTCAAGTGCACCTATAACAGTGTTTGAAAATGTCAAGAATATTCTTTCTAACTCCATGACCTAGGTTAAACTACTCAAAATTTTAAATACTATTATTTAATCTCTAATTCTGAGAGGATTACTGAGGGATTACGATTCATGAGACTCAAACCTGCTAAATGACTGACTACGCATATCGAAGAACAGAGTTTCCTAGGCTCCATCCCCACCGCCATCCCACATGCACAGAACTAACTTTTAAATATTTTTCAAAATATTGCTCCATTCATTTAGGCTTTCTTTTAAAATGATTTTAGGTCCTCTCTTAAAATGTAAATAGATCAAATTATTGTTTTGGGGAACTACAGGCATATCCAAATACGAAGGCTTGAACAAATTCTGGAAAACTAGAAAGGACACATTAAAAAACATTACCTGAAGTAATTCAATCTTTTTATATGCCTACTTCTCATATGCCTAAAAACATATTCTTTGGGGTTTTTCATGTTTTTAATTAATCCAACTGTATTGATTTTCTCATGAACTCTGGCTGCTAATTTGCTCATAACAGATACACAAATCATATTCAACAAATGGAACTATAAAGAATACAGGCACCCAAGGTCCACTAGCAAGGGTTATCTTGTTTTGATTAAGAATACTAGAAAAGCCCGGGCATAGCGGTGCACACCTGTAATCCCAGCACTTGGAAGGCTGAGGCAGGAGGATCGGTGAGAGTTCATATTCAAGACCAGCCTGGGCTACAAAAGTGAGCTCAAGGCCAGCCTCAACTGCATAGCGAGACCCTGTCTTACAAAAAAAGAATACTAGAGAAGCATGAATTACTCCTTGTACTTCATGGATGGCAGTTTGCTAGTACTGAACCCACGTCCTTCACAATGAGGGTATATCCCAGCCATTCTTACTTCTAATTTGAGACATTGTCTTGATAAGTCCATGACTTGCCCAACCTGGGCTTGAACTTGCAATCCTCTTATCTTGGCCTTCTACCACCATGCTCAGCTTACACTTGATTTTTTCTATGTACAGGAAACTTGAGAAGTTAATTTCTATCCCCAGTGGTAGATCATTAACTTATTCTCTGAAGGGGTCTGCAGTCAGTGTTCTTCTAGCATTTTTTTTTTTTTCCCCTCCAGGACCAGGGTTCAAACTCAGGACCTTGCACTTGCCAGGCAGGCACTTGTGCCACGGAGCTATCTCCCCAGCCCCAAGCATTAATTTTTAAACTCCCCAATTTCTATATCATCAGCTCATGAAAGTACAAAGTGAAAGTGACAATTCAGAACGTTCTCAAAGTTTCTCATCTCAAACTTCCTTTAGGAAATGGTTATTAGCTGCTTCAGAAAATTTTGCACCCACAACATGATTGACTCATAAGCTAACTATATTGTAGGTATGCTTGAGGAAGGGAAAAAAGAAAGAAAAACTTCAAGAGGCAAAGATTCATTAGCAGTGAGAATAATTTTATAAAATTATAATCTCCAAGGATTTCCCTGAAAGCTGAACTCTAAAATATGATTCTCACACTGAAATAAATTAATGTTCTCCCTAAGGTAAATATGTAATAAACAAGTATTCTGCATTTGCTAAATTGTAACTTACGGCACTTAAACATCTAAACTGTCAGCTATTTAACCTCCTAAAAACTAACTTTTAAAGCAATACACACTGTGACTTGAGCCTTCCTTGAGCCCCCTTTCCTGGGGCTGTTCATGCTCAGGAAAGATGACTAAGAGTTGTGAAGACATGCAAGCAGCCACAAGGAGGCCTTGCACACACAGAGAGCTACAAAACCTGTGAGTGAGACATCATGAAAGCAAAGCTCCAGGCCAAGCATCACGGCCAACGTCCTTGCCATACAAGAGCCCAGGAGCCAGGTCCTACTGCTAAGCTGCTCCCAAACTCCTGACTTACAACCCCACTAGAGCAATCCGTACAAAGCAAGAGGACTAACTAACAGAAATTAAAAGAATATATTACCTTATAAAGTTCCTTCTCATCCTTTTCAGTCTTCAGCTGACACTCGAACTGTTCTTTTTCATACTCTGCCTTTCTGAGTTTGTCTTTTAAACTGAATAAAGATAAAGTATTTTATAAACCAAAAAAAGCCTTATTAAAACAGCAAGTTAATTTTTAAAGCAATATAAATACCTGTCTAATTCAGTTTCTTTCTCAATCGCTTTATGTGTTACTGACACAATATCTTCTTCAAGCTGGAGAGCTTTGGATGTAGCATCATTGTATCGCTTCTTAAACTCTTCATTTTCCATTTTTAAGTTTTGTGACATTTCAATAAGACCCTTATAAGCAATAAAGTATAGTGAGAAAAGACAAATAAAGCAACTTTATCTTCAACAAACCTGTTTTTGCTTTTTAGAGGTCCTGGGGACTGAACCCAGAGAGTACTGAGTTACATCCCAACTCCTTTCTGTATTTTTAGACAAGGTGTCATTTTTCATCCTACCAGTTCAAACAAGTAAGTAAGTAAGTTGCACAAGTTGGCCTCAAAATTGAGATGCTCTTTCCTTTGCCTCCTGAGTTGCTGGAATTACAGGGCTGCACCACCACACCATGAGGCTTTGTAGTCTTGCAAGCTTAACCCTGCATTTGTCCTCCAGTGTGTTCAAGCAAAGCCTACAAACTATACTGGAAATTGTTCACATAGACTTACATTTTTATACTATACTACTGGGCTGGTGAGATAGCTCAGCGGTCTAAAGCACCTACTTAGGCAAGCTTAGGCAATGCAGGGACCATGGTTCAATCCCTAGTACCACATGCTGCACCAGCCCCATTCCCAGGGCAAGCTAAGCTGACCATAATATAAATAAAGTTTTAGAAGTTTATACTATACTACTGTTCACTGATGTCTTGGCAGAAAACTTCCTCAACTGCGGTGTGTGTGTTTGTATGTGTGTGTGTGTGTGTGTGTGTGTGTGTGTGTGTGTGTGTGACACACAGATAGATGAGGCGTACAGAATTCCAATTGGCAACTATTAAAAACAACCTATGGCCGGGCGTGGTGGCTCACGCCTGTAATCCCAGCACTCGGGAGGCTGAGGCAGGAGGATCGGTGCGAGTTCGAGACCAGCCTGGGCTCCAAAAGTGAGCTCAAGGCCAGCCTCAACTGCATAGCAAGACCCTGTCTCAAAAAGACAAAAAAAAAAAAAAAAAACAACCTATGGTCAGGCATATCATAGTCAAGATCCCTAGAAATTCAACATAAGAATAGACTTTATAAACTGCTAGGGAAAAGAAACAAATCATCTATAAAAGAAATCCCATCAGGATCACAGGTAACTTCTCAGTACAAACCCTCAAGTCAATGAGAGCTTGAAGTATTTCAAGTTCTAAAGGAAAACAACCATCAACCCTGATTGAGGTACTCTGTCAAACTATCTTTTGGCATGAATCAGCACTCCAAAATCTTTTCAAGGTTATTCTAGAAAGAGAAAACAAGAACTACAACAGAAGGAAATCACCAGGTATGGCAAACAAGTGAACAAAAGGTCAGAAAAAAGGGGAAGCCAACAACTGGAAAATGACAAAGTAAGTCAATATATATCAGTTATAACCATTAATGTCAATGGTCCCAGTACACCAATCAAAAGACACAGGCTAGCAGAATAAATCAAGGAGCATAATCCAACAATAAGCTACAATATGAGAAATACATTTAAGGGGGGGGGGGCTTAAAAGACTCAAAGCCAAAGAACAGAAAACAGTACTCCATAAGACAGGAGCTCAGCCGGGCATGGTGGCTCACGCCTGTAATCCCAGCACTTGGGAGGCTGAGGCAGGAGGATCGTTATGAGTTCGACACCAGCCTGGGCTACAAAAGTGAGCTCAAAGCCAGCCTGAACTGCACAGTGAGACCCTGTCTCAAAAAAAAAAAAGACAGGAGCTCAGAAAAAAAACAAGGATGCCTATTACGTTTGTAGACAAAGTGAATTTCAAGTCAAGATTAAGGGAGATAAAGACACTACATCCTTATTAAGAGAACAATCCAAGAAGATAACAATCTTAAAGATAAATTCAACAAATAACAATTCATTAGCTATACAATGCAAATATCAGAAGGCATAACCAAGTAAGCCCTAATACAGTTGTATTAAATGATTTCACTATCCCACTGTCACAGAGACAGATCGACTAGACAAAAAAAATCAAAAGTAAAACATTACAACCGAACCAAACTTTTAAACAAATGGTCTTAAGATGTTTAGAATGTTTGGCCCTACAACATCAGAGTACACATTCTCTCAGTTGCCCACAAGATAGTATATGCAAAAAAAAAAAAAAAAAAAAAAATTATCAGACCATACTGCAAAGAAATTGGAAATCATGGGCCAGCCAGATAGCTCAGCCGACTAAGTCTCTGAGCTAGCATAAGGAGTAGGGCTAAATCCTCAGCACCACATACCACAATGGTACCACTCCCGAGGGCATGCTGAGGTGGCCATAGAAACACAAAGATGTGGTGGTGCACACCTGTAATCCCAATGCTGGAGAGGCTGAAAATAGGAGGACCACTATGGGTCTGAACTGCACAGTGAGACCCTGTACCAAAATACATAAAAATAAATAAATTTTAAAAAATAGTTTATTTGAAAGATTAAATAAAATCAACAAATCCTTAACCAATCTTATCCAAAAAAGGAAAGAAAAAGTCAAATCCATGCAGCTAGGAATTAAAAAGATGAAGTCAAAAGAGATGTAGCAGAAATCCAGAAAAGAATCTATACCTACTTCAAAAACTTGTATTCTAAGTAAGATGGAAAATGCAAGCTGGGCATGGTGGCAAAGGCCTGTAATTCCAGCATGAGGCAGCTGAAGCAGGGGGACTGCTAAGTCTGAGACCACCCTGGTTACAAAGTGAGCTCAAGGCCAGCCTGATCTACACAGCAAGACCTTGTGTCAAAAAGACAAAAATAAATAAATAAATAGAAAATGCAGAAGAAATGCATAGATTCCTAGACACATGAATTATCATAGCTAATCAGGATATAAAAGCCCTAGCTGGGTGTGGTAGTGCACGCCTGTAATCCCAGCACTTGGGAAGCTGAGGCAGGAGGATCAGTGCAAGTTCAAGACCAGCTTGGGCTACAAAAGTGAGCTCAAGGCCAGCCTGAACTGCATAGCAAGACCATGTCTCAAAAAGCCAAAATGGAAAAAAAAAGATATAAAAATCCTAAGTAAAGCAATATAAATCAATTAAATCAAAGATGTAATTAAAGGGGCAGGGGAGATAGTTCAATGGCACAAGTGCCTGCCTGGCAAGTACAAGGTTTGGAGTTTGATCCCCAGTCCCACAAAAAAAAAAAAAAGGTAGAATTAAAAACCTACTAACAACGAAAAGTACAGGCCCTAACAGATTCACTGTTGAATTCTGTAACAAATTTAGAGAAGACAACATCAACACTGCTCAAACTTGCTAATGAAACTGAAAGGGAAGCAAAGCCGGGCATGGTGGTACATGCTAATAATCCCAGCACTTGAGAGGCTGAGGTAGGAGGATCAGTATGAGTTTCAGACCATGCTGGGCTACAAAAGTGAGCTCAAGAAAGGCCTGAATTGTATAGAGAGACCCAAAAAACACAAAAAAGAAAAGAGAGAAGCAATACTACCAAATTCATTTCTGAAAGCAAGCATTACCCTCACACAAAAACCAGAGAAGGACCCAATAAAGAAAGACAGCTACAGGCCAATCTCCCTAATGAACATTGCTGCAAGCCGGGCGTGGTGGTGCACGCCTGTAATCCCAGCACTTGGGAGGCTGAGGCAGGAGGATCAGTGCGAGTTTGAGACCAGCCTGGGCTACAAAAGTGAGCTCAAGGCTCAAGGCCAGCCTGAACTGCACAGTGAGACCCTGTCTCAAAAAGACAAAAAAAAAAAAAAGTGAGCTCAAGGCCAGCTTCAACTGCATAGCAAGACCCTGTCTCCAAAAGACAAAAAAAAAAAAACAATGCAGCAAATCATCAACAAGACTATATACCATGACCAAGTGGGATTTATACCAGGGACACAGGGATGGTTCAGCAAACATAAATCAATAAATATAATATAGCACATTAATAGAGCCAAAGATAAAAATCATAAGATTATCTCAAAAATGAAGAAAAATTTTGACAAAGTCCAGCATGCATTCATGAAGAAACACTATACAAAACTGAAATAGATGTTCTTTACCTCAATTTAATAAAAGTCATCTATGACAAACCAACAGCCAACATTACACTAAATCAGCAGTTCTCAACCTGTGGGTTGCAAACCCAGCAGGGGTCAAATGACCAAAACACAGGGATCGTCTAAAGCCATTGGAAATCATAACTGTAGCAAAATTTAAGTTTTGAAGTAGTCACCAAAATTATTTTTTGGTTTGGGGTCACCATAACAAGAGGAACTGTATTGCAGGGTCACGGCATTACAAAGGCTGAGAACCACTGCACTAAATGGACAAAAACTGAAAGCTTTCCTTCCATAATCAGGAGCAAGGAGCATGGCAAGAATGTGT